>JASCZW010009993.1:0-45964 GCA_034211315.2 Aedes japonicus | reverse complement strand
TGGATGAACCCAATAGCAAGTTGAAGGTGAATTTTTTCATCGAGTCGAGACTTCACCTATTCTGAAGGAATTTCGCAATAATCAAATGAAAAAAATCAAAATAGCTGATTAAAAGTTCAGAGTTTGTTTTCAGAGATCAGAGAACTGATAAATATTTATAACGTTGATCTACTCAACTGGATGATCTAGGTTGTGCCAGGAAGTAAATTTTGAAATGCATTCGAAGATAATAAGCTGGCAAAAGGTATGTGTGATTTTGTTCATACTTCAATGAGAATTTAAAGTCGATTAAAATAACTGCAATGCAACAGATTTGAGAAGAAATCAAGGCGCTGCAGCCTACTTTGAGGTGTGTGCTATGAAACGTGTTTTTCGGTTGTCTTAGAACCGGATTTTTTTTTTTACAATTCTTGACCTAACTTCCAGTTGACGAATTTCGCGCCAACTCATCTAACACTTGGCAACTATCTTAGAATCGAATTAAATTTCGTGTATGCCAAGACTTCGTCGTAGTTAACAGTTTTGCATACTTCGTTTAAAAAAATATATATATCAAGGCTAACATTTAAGAAGGACTGAAGTTTTCGCAGCCTTCTAAATAATCTATGTGACGTAAAACGGTAAGACAAACAAAGATGTGACCCAAGAGTGATATCTTAGAAATTGTTTGAATTTTCATTTCCAAACCACTTAAATTTGTCTAACACTAAAAAAGAAATAATGAGCATCAACATAAGCAAGATTGACCGCTCAAGGTTGCTACTCCGTACTTGCCAAATCAGCTATTATTAAGCAGAGAACTAACAGATGCTACATGGGACTAGCATAAAATTTTTTTTTTTTTTAAATTGGTGATCCCAAACTAATGCAGTACCTCGGCCGAGTACAGGTCAGATAAGGGAAGGGTAGAAACGTGTTGACGTTATACAAGCTTTATTGGAAGCCAAAAATACCTCTGCACTTCCACGAGAAATGACTGGTATGTTGGATAACAGGATTGGGTGGTCGCAGGCGTTCAGGAAAATATTTAAATAAGAGTACCGATTTGAACCGATTTATACCAACAGTAAGGCTGCTATTGGGACCACTCACAAAGTGTGATGGGGGTTTTTCTTTAGGGGAACAAGATTAGTTTAATTAACGCTCGAGAGCCATTTCCAGACCATCGTTTCAAACCTAGAGTAGGTTGCAGTCGAAGCCACCCTGATCTGGGATAGAGATTTGCATGCTCCAGGATATGACCACCCATACACGGCGAACCACTACATCTTACTAGGAAGCAGATTTGTTGTTGTTTTATCTGTGCTCACCCGAACAATAGATAACCGAAACAATACGAAACGCGTCATACCCGATAAGAAAATAGGACGCAATAAAGCATCGATCTAACCGTTCATAGCCGATGCTCGAAGCAAACTCTTTTTTCGCAAAATTTCAGTTTTTACATCTGCCTCCTACGACATATTTCAATACTCTGTCTGCATCAATCAAATAGAAGCTTTTAATAAAACTGTATGCTAATCCATTTCAAATTACGATTTGATAAATATGTTGATAAGTGTTTGTAGGTGCAATGCGTGCCTTCTGGCAACATTGATATAAAAGCTCACCAACCGAGAAGACTTGGTCCTATACCCAATGATTTCATCAATTCCAATGCGCTTAACCAATTGTAATGTTTTGTGATATAGTGTTCGGATTATTATAATTTGAGATAACTTATTTCAGACGTCTTCCAAATTGGGCCTCGTTGGGTACCTCATAGCAAGATGCAAGTTTTGACAAGCAACCTCCCTCTAAAGTATGACATTGAAAAAAATATCACTGTGAAAAAAACATTGATTTTGAACAAGAAATATTAACAATGGATTTTTTTAAATATAGCGATCGTCACGAAAAACCGTACGTTTTGTACGTGAATAACTCAAATAATCCACGATAGATTTACATGATTTCTTCCTCAATCGGTCGGAAATTTTACCGCACTCCAATTCAATTGTCAAACATTATTCTCAAACAATAGTAAACTATTGAAAATAACGCAAATATAAGGTGATGTGTTAAAATGTCATTTTTTAGAGTAAATTTACCAAATTTCCTATCACAGTTTTCAAATCAAAGCAAGGAACGTCTTGCATCATCTTCTTCTTCTTTGTATTAGAGAGAGACTTTAACCAATCATGTCATTCGTCTCTCCATGTACGTTTCGCATGCAGCTGAGAACGGTATAAAACGCACACTTAATAAAAATTTGCCTGATTCGTTTGGCATCATTGAAGCTGTGCGGAGCTGGTCGCAGGTAGTTGGTCGCAGGCAGCTGGTCACAGCTGCTTCATTCCATTCGTCCGGCAGCGGAGCTAGTCGTAGAGCTAGAGAGTCGCGTAGTAGCTAATGGTGGTAAGTACCAAGGCTCTCCCAAACAGCGATCGTCGCGATGAGGTAAAATGGCGGATATGGGGGCGCACAATCGCGTCGGTTTGTGCAAGCCGCCATCTTACCTCATCGTGGCAATTGTTTCGCCGCGACTTCGAAAACACTGCTGTTTGGGGGAAAGCGTCCTTGGGGGCGAGCAGTAGTAGGTGGAAATAATCTGTCCTTTTGAGGACAATAAATTAAAATAAAATAGTTGTTTATTAAAGAACTAATCTTAAATTTAGTTCGGCGCTCAATGTGCTCCAGTGAGAATGCCTAACCGATTTGATCCAGAATGCTTGCGCAGATTCAGGAAACGCACTTTTCAGGGCCACCAAAGAGTTATAAAGAGTGTACAAGAGAATTTTCCCACATACTTACTTCATAAAACCAAACGGCCCTTTTCAGGGCCACCAAATCATATCTCAAGAGCGTACAATAGTATTTTCTTACATACTGGCTTCAAAGCGCTGGTCTAATGTCCCATAAGAGCCGCACCCGTCATATTGTGACTTAAACTGCTTCTATCGGTAAGGGTAAGCGGCCGACACGAATAATTGAAACCCTTTTAACGCTAATAATAGCCACACAGAATTTTCCTGACATTATAATGCATCACTTGGGTTAACGTAGTCTACGTCAACCGGTCGTGTCTTGTACACAACCCCACTGATGATTTCAGTAAGAAGACAGTGTAAAGCCTGTCCACGTTACATTTCGGGCACCAAAATAATAGCAGCAACAAAATCTTACACACAATTCAACTAAACCGATTGTTTATTTCACAATAATAGAGTTATATCTACATTAGAAACAGTTGATCCAAATGTTAATCCTTCTTGTCTTAAAATTCTCGAACTTTCTGTGGTACACCCGCCATCAGATTCCGTACGATATCCTCAGATACGCCTGCCGTGACGATTCTCCATCTTCTCTTGAAATCATCCATTTGCTTTCTTCCTAGTTTCTAAGAGTTTCCGCTTAACGAGAGCCCAATACGTCTCTATTGGGCGAAACCCTGGACCCTGGTTTGGCTATTTTTGGCACGTATTTGACCTCTTGTCCTTATACTATTCCAGAACGCATTTTGCAAAGTGACAAGAGGCCAAATCAGACCAAATAGAGCTGGAAAGTCGTGGCTTTTGAGAAACGGTAGCAACAGCTTTTGCAGACATTCTTACTGGTACACGCCCTAATTGATAGTACCGGTAGAGACGAAACTTTAAGTTTTTCGACCTCAACTACATATGGCCTGTCAAGTCAAATACTTCTTCGGGAACTTGGACACCTTTTTTGTCCTTCTTTGCGGTATAAAATGCCAGACCCGGAAGTTGTTTCAAGGCTTCGAGTTCGTATGTTTCGTCGTCCATGATCCATGAGAAAATTTTTGATAAGGAGCTTTACATGACTTTTTGCAGTGAAATTTTCAACAGTCGAAATTTTTGACTCTCTGTACTCGGGTCAAGAATTAGTACACGACAATGAAGTAATCTGCACATTGTAGACGACTTACGCGTATCTGTCAAGATAAGCAATAAAGGTAGTTGGAATTGAATGGAAATTACTCATCTTTCGATTATGAAATAGTGTTTTCAACTCCATAGACGAGTTGGCGCGAAATTCACCAACTAGTTAAATCGGAGAATTCAAAGTGCTTCAATTTACCGTTTGATTTCCCTAATAACGCCCAAGCACCCTCCTGACAAACCAAATCACATTCCACTTTTCAACTTACAGCATTCCATTCCTAGCAACACTTTATTTTCTATTCAAACACATGAAATCAACGCCCAATAGAAGGAAAAAAAAAAACCTGCACCAAATCCCACCTGCCAACGCACATTCGGCGAATTCACACGGAAGAACCACCAAGAAGTCGACAACGACGAAGATAGGGATCGTAGCAAACCGTGTTGTCAAAGCTCGTTATCTGCTGGAGATTTGATTCACGGTGACACACCCACACATCCATCCACAGGTTGGTTTTCGGTTGAGGGTTTGGGTCGCAAGCGGATTTACTCATAGACCCGGCCGTAGGCGCAGAAATCGTCACCGTTTTCACCTGTACGGTTTTCCGAATCGGTTGTCACCGGGTGACGGCGGTGTTTATCACCTTGACATGGGGCTCTGTGATAAGGATTTCAAGATAGCAGTGCTCTCCCAATCGGAAGATTAGCGCTTTCCGTGATGTTGATTGAAATTCGTCGTTTCGGGGCCATATGGTTGATTTGAGTGACTTTCTTCGGAATGCTCGTTAGAAGTGAGCAAGCGAATCGAGGAAATTTTCAACGACTTTTGGACTTTCCTCAAACGTCAAACTCGCTCGCATTTGAATAAGATTTGCGCGAACCGAAAATGGGGCAGGTCGTTAAGGCAACCATAGAAGGATGCGCTTGCTTTCGTGCGATGAATGGAGAGAGCAAGCAACGAGATAAACAATTATGAGTTCTAGTTATGATGGGGGAATGCAACCCAGATAGACGCTAGTTGTCTCGCTTGTTCCTGTTGCTGCAATAAAAAGGGAATTTATTAACGAGATTTACTGCACACCAGTCCGTGCTTCTTCGGCACTGCTGCAGGATGGTAGTTATGGAAATGAATAGAAGAGGATAACGTTCAGAAGACTGTACAGCACGAGTCATGCGAATTACGGCTGGAGCATAATCAAAAGATTGCATTAAAGATGATGATGGCGATGACAGAGAGCTGGGTCGAGTAAAGCAAAAAAAAAAACTATGAATGCACAATCGCGCGAAATGTCTGAGACGGGAAGTTCATTATTACTTCACTGAGGCGAAGTTCGATGAGAATATTCCGTTTATTGCCAGGACAGCGCTGGATGATTGCTCTTTTTTGCTGAGTGGTTGAGATTTCTCGTTTGGTCAGGATAAAGCAAATATTTTATAAATCCCAGAATCATGTCAAAGATACCTGCCTATGAATAAGGAATAATGCATCCTCTTTGAATATCAGACATCAGAAACAGATTGAGTGCTCACTTTACCATATTGCCATTGGTCTGGTGGACTGGACAGAATTCGGCTATAAAAGACTGTGATTTCTGCAATCATCTGCACTCAAATTTCCCTGCACTAACTCACACATACAAAATAGACACTGACTGACCGGTGCTGCACATGTGTGCTCTTTTTCAACGAACTATTTTCAATTTCCATAATGGACCCCTTACCGGTGCCAGTCTCCAGGGCCAGGCACTTTACCTACATTTTATCGTTTACCTATTTCCAGAGCACTGATTGCCAGTATGCAGCAGAGGAACAACATTGCGAAATGAGTGTCTTCGAGATAAAAAAAAAAGTACCCTTACCAGGCAGATAGCAAGTAAATTGATTTCCATGGTAGTCGTGTCAAATGCAGGTCAAAAGACGAGGCCCTTGGGCAGCACTGTTTACCAGCTATGTCAGGATTTGCAGATTGGATGCAGAAGGACATTACCATATCGTATAGCATTTAATCAAAATGGTTTACCGACACGTAGTTTTCAATTGATGCAAAGTTCGAAGCTGACTATTTAGAAAGAGTAGTCACATGGCAGTAATTGTCAACTCTTCTCTGTTTCTTCGTAACTTTGTGTTCTCTGCTGTTCGGAATGCTGTCATGGAAATGATGTATGCAATGAACGAAAAACATTTTTGGTTGGCTGGTCTTGCTGACATTAATTGGTAATTCCGTTTATTACTCTTTGCTTTGGACGGTAAATGCAGTTCCTCAAGCGTGCATATTTACGGAAATTTCGTATTGCCTTCAAATGCAGGGCTGGTAGTGAGTTTATTAAAATATGTTAGTGACTTTTGTGACAGCAATAATGAAAATAGTGACGGGCAGCAAATGTTGAGTTCACTCGATCTCAACAAATTGCTACCTTTGAAATGTTACTAGAATCTTTTCATAAAAAAAATTATCTTCGATTATTGGAATCATCTACTCTGTTTTTCAGCCTTTTTGGACTATCAGGATATTGGTACAAACGTAATTTTTCGTCGGGATTTTTTTTTCGGGGCCATTAGGGCACCCGATTGAAGCGAAATAGATAGGGAAAGTGGATATTCCATTTCGCCGATGCTAACAATTAGTGGTTAGAGGGGGGGGGGTCTCTTGCATCATGATTTAGACATAAATCAAGCTGAAGCGACTTCGAAACAAACTCAATTTACTTATAATTATTCCATACTTATCTAATTTATTTACCACTTTTATTCAGGGTTACATCCACCGGGGTAAACAAGAGAAATAATGTTTTAGAATCTTATAATTGGATATCAACTACAAACCTGCAAGAAAACATTTAAAATTCCAGATGGACAATATCCTTCTACTGCCAGTGCCCAGTGGTCCAGAATGCAAATTTAGTAGGAAAGGTACATTTTCAGCTTTAGTTCGAAGTCTTTTCAGTTTCCTTTTCCGTGAAGTTTTTGAATAATTCACTGCGAAAGTCACATTTACGCTAATCGCTTACATCAGTTACCGATTTAATTCACAAAGTGATCTCATCAACTAGTGATAACTAGCGTAACTGTGAAGAAAGAACACTAATTAAAATAAACAGCACTTCTAACTGGAAACGGTTGAGCTACCATGATCAAACAGCAAAAGAATCCTATAGCGAAATTACTCATCAATAACATCGAAAGTAAAGACTTTCACCAGGCCTTAGAAAATTTTGGGTGACCCTACAAAAAAAAAATTTTTTTTGCTCTAACTTTTTTATTTCAATGGTTGTTTTTTTTTTTGAGAGTTTTTTTTTTTTTGACTAAGAAGGGGTTCAAGCTTCTATCAGAACATTCTTCTTACCCAAAATATACACAGTTTGTGTTTTAGTTATCTGGATGATTCTCATGTTTGGTTGAAATTTGTGTTTGAAATCATCATAGAAACATTTCCTGCATTCAAAAAACCCCGCACGCCAATTCTTGTTCCATTTGCTTGATTTGTTCTCAAGTTATGCAGAAATTTGTGTTTCATTTGTATGACAGCCCTCTCACCTTCCAGAAGAGGGGGTCTCAAACGACCATAAGAACCTTCCTCAGGCCCAAAAACCTCTGCATACACATTTTCACGCCGATCGGTAAGACAGACAGATTTTAATATACATAAAAACCCCATGCCAAATGCTTGAACAGTTCACAAGTTTTGCATAAATTTGTGTTTCATTTGTATGATAGCCCCAACTCCCCCCCCCCCCCACTTCAACAGAGGAAGGGGTCTTGGACTACCATAGAAACATGTTTTGCCTCCAAAAACATCCACATTCCAAATTTGGTTCCATTTGCTTGACTAGTTCCCGAGTAATGCAGAAATTTGTGTTTCATTTGTATGGAAGCCCTTCCTCCTCCCTTCCAAAAGGCGAAGGAGTCCAAAACACCTTGAAACGTTTATCTTCTTCAGAAACCTGCACATGCCAAATTTGGTTCCATTTGCTTGATTAGTTCTCGAGTTATGCAGAAATTTGTGTTCCATTTGTTTAAGAGTATCCCCCCCCCTCCTAAAATGGCGGAAGAGTCTCAAATCACCTTAGAAACATTTCACTCTTTCAAAAACTTCCATATGCGAAATTTGGTTCCATTTCCTTGATTAGTTCTCGAGTTATACAAGGATTTGCGTTTCATTTCCCCCTTTCAAAGAGGGGATAGGTCTTAAATCAAAATAGAACCATTTTTTGCATTAAAAAACCACCACATACTAAATTTGGTTCCATTTGCTTGATTAGTTCTCGAGTCATGCAGAATATTGTATTTAATTTGTATCGGAGTCCCCCCCCCTCAACCCCCCTCTTTAGGATGAGGAGGGGTCTCAAACCAACATAGAAACATTTTTTGTCTTCAAAAACCACCACATGCTAAATTTCTTTCCGTTTGCTTGATTAGTTCCCGAGTTATGCAGAATATTGTGTTTTATTTGTATCGGAGCCCCCCCTTTTCAGGACGGGGAAGGTTCTCAAGCTACCATAGAAACCTTTCTTGCCATTAAAACCTCACACATGCTAAATTTCGTTTCTTTTGCTTGATTAGTTCTCGAGTTATGTAGAAATTAGTGTTTCATTTGTATGGGAGCGCCCCTTTCCAGAGAAGGGAGGGGTCTTTAACTATCATAAGAACCTTTCCCGGCGCCAAAAATCCCTGCATACAAAACTTCACGCCAATCGGTTCGGTAGTTATCGAGTCTATTAGGTTCAGACAGACAGACAGGATTTCATGTTTATATAGATTTGTCAAAAATGTTGCCCTCAGATGGTTTTTATAATTTCAGAAGATAAAACTTTCGGCGTATAAACTTTGCCGATATCTCTTACCATAAGCAAGTAATTAACGATTTTTTTTAAATTACGCCCTTTTCAAATGTGTTTTACTCAATTTAAACAAATAATCTATCAGCAGTTTCCAGACATAATATGCAATTGTACAAATCCTTTCAAAAAATATTTAGAATTTTTTTTGCCAAAACTAGAAAAATCAATATTTCAAAAATGACTATTTTGATTACAAAAACCGTAATAGCTTGTATTTGACACCCGATAGAGACGATTTTAGCACACCAAAAGTTGTAACTTTTATTCTTTCTAGAATCGATGGGAAGACAACTTTGCTGAAAAATTTGAAACAAAAAACAGCAAAATAACTGCTTTTTATAGGGACACCCTAGGGTACGTAGGAACATTTCTCTAACTCTTGCGCTAGGGGGCATGGAAAACATATTTTAACGAATTTATATCGTGATCCGGACCATCTAGATAGTTCGAACCTTTGACAAAGTTTGGTGGAAGGTGAAAATAATGGTTCGGAATTCGGCCACTAGAGCAACTACAGAGGTCGAACCTACAGCAAAGTTATTCAGCAGACTAAGGGCTTCCAGATGATCAAAGTATGGTTCAGAGTTCGGTCAATACGTGGAGCTAGTTGGCATGTAAGAGAGCATTTTTAACAATTTTATATCGTGATGCCGATCACCTAGAAAGCTCGAACCTACGGGAAAGTTGTTCATAAAGTCAAGGACTTCCGGAAAGTGGACAGTATAGTTTGGAATTCGGTCACAACTTGGCACTAGTGGGAATGGTAAGGATTGAACTTTTGAACGAGTTTATAGAATGATACCGACCACCTAGAAAGTAGTAACCTTGGTCCAAGTATTTCAGAAGGTCAAGGACTTTCGGAGAGCAGTGTCTTGGATTTTCATTGAATATCCATGAGAAGTGGAAATGTTTTTTTCCCCGTGCACAGTACAAAGTTGTTTATAATAATAAGGCCCTTCTGTTGGTGTGATTTAAAACTAGGGTGCTCCTTGTTTTTAGAGAAATCGAAAATCTAACTTTTTTATTTATAGATATAAAGGCATATATTCTTCGAAAAAGTTTGTTTGACATAGCGACGATTTGAGTACTTCAGAAGTGTTAAATTTTATTGTCTTAGAATGAATGAAAAGTTATAATTAATTATTATAGAGACACCCTAAGCCATGTAGGCAAAAATGCTCTAATTCGGTCATTTCAAAAGTTACAGCAATATTTGTTCAATCAAAGCTGCTTAAAATTTTCTCATTTACAACTTTCCCAAGAATATATGCCTTTATTTCTGTAAATAAAAAAGTTTGATTTTCGATTTTTCTAAAAACAATGACCACCCTTGTCTTTAATCACACGACAAGAAGGGCCTCATAATTGGAAGTAACTTTGTAGAAGACAAATTTGGTCCAAACTTCAAACTTACGCTAAAAATGTATCTTTCCAGCGAAATTCGCGTTCTGGACCACTGTGCAGTGTGATGATGAAGTCGGCACTAAGTGCGGGTCAACAATCTGCTGTCACTGTGGTTTTGAATATCTATCGGTAAGCATGAATTTCACTAGACGAAAGCTGAATATAATCTCTTGTGATGATTACTTTTATTATTAAGTGACTAGCTGAACCCAGTGCGAGCCTTGCAACGCATGCAACCAAATGAATGAAAAATTAATAGAACTGGCTTTCGTTTGCTTGTGTGTGTTATATATGCAAAAAAAAGGTTTGTGTCATTAATTTAACCCTTGGACCGGTTGTTTCTACCGGTTTTGCTTTCTGCGTAAAAACATTTCAAAGACAAACGAAGCCGTATCCTGTCAGTTGAACGTTTCTCTTGCATAACCTAAGATTAACTTCTTGTGCATAATGTAGCACTGAGAGTAACTCTACCAATTGTTGACTAAAAAGGGGTTCAAACTTCTATCAGAATATGCTTCTTACCCGAGAAATACACATTTTGTGTTTAAGTTGCATGGATAATTCTCACGTTTGGTTCAAATGTCTGTTTCATTGGTTTGAGAGCCCCTTTCCTGGTTCCAAACATTTCCCTCCTTCATAAACAACCACATGCCAAATTTGGTTCCATTTGCTTGATTAGTTCTCGAGTCATACAGAATATTGTATTTCATTTGTATCGGAGCCCACTCCCCTTCAGGATGGGGAGGGGTCTCAAACCAACATAGGAACATTTTTTGTTTTCAAAAACCACCACATGCTAAATTTCGTTCCGTTTGCTTGATTAGTTCCCGAGTTATGCAGAATATTGTGTTTTATTTATATGGGAGCCCCCCCTTTTATGACGGGGAGGGGTCTTAAACTATTATAGAAACATTTTCTGCTACTAAAAACTCTCACATGCTAAATTTGGTATCCTTTGCTTGATTAGTTCTCGAGTTATCCAGAAATATGTGTTTCATTTGTATGGGAGCCCCCCTTTTCAGAGAAGGGAGGGGTCGCTTACTACCATAACAACCATCCCCGGTCCCAAAAACCCCTACATACAAAATTTCACGCCGATCGGTTCAGTAGTTTTCGAGCCTATTAGGTTCAGACAGACAGACAGACAGAAATCCATTTTTATATATATAGATTTTGAATCCCAATACGAACATGAAACAACAAGGGGTGTCATCATCATTCATAAGAATAGATACTAGAAATGTTAAGCAAGAATACCCTGGACTGGGTATACTTATAGGTAGTCAATGTTATGTCGCCTGAAAATGCACGCTTTTGACCCTAACGAGCGTGACTTTTATCAAGACTGGTGGAGAGTATGGTATGAGAGCTCAGAAGGTTAAAAGTCACCCTAATAAAGAGAAGAAAAAAAAACTTGAAGTACCGGGGAGGCTTTACTGGTACCCTACATTTAGGCATTGGAGCAGGTCGTCCCTTGATCGTTGTCACTGATTTATATCGCCGACATGGGCTGTATGAAAAGGCGATGTGGATTTAGAGAGATTCCCTCTCTCATAATCCTAGAACTCGCTCGCAGTGATAGTGTTACATCTGTTACACCTTTCATCAAGTGCAGTGTCGTAGTACATTTATTTAAAGGCACAGACTTTAGGTGTGATACTGGCACAATTTCATCGTCAACTCACTCTTACCATAAGCATTAGGGCAAATTGGATTCTAAAAAAGGTAATACAATAAAGAAAATGTACATCAATATATGTTGTAATTCCGTGACAAGATTTAATTTTTGAATCTTCTAAAATATAATTCAAGAAACAACCTGATCTGTAACTTTAATTGTAATAATTTGTTTTTCTCGTTTAATTTCCGTCATACCTATTATGAATAAGGACTTAAAGATATACGGGCTCATATAAATTTTGAACAATGTCATTAAAAAAAAATGATGCGAGGGAGGCTTCTGTGCATTATAGATTGTTCTGATAATTATTAATACGAAAAATCAAACAGCTTGAAATGAAGATGGAAAGAAAACATTGTTATTTACTATGTTAGATAATAAAATAAAAATAAATCATAGTATGGACTTTTTTATTTGAGAAAGAAAGTGTATTTATATTTTTCGAAACAGTCTATAGACGCCGTTTTCAAATTGCGTAACGTTGCGAAAAGGCAGCGTTACAAAAGAAAAAGGTGAGCAAAAAATTTTTCAGATCTAGTGAATAGCATTCCAGCATTACTTTCAACGAACGGAACTATGGAAAAAACGGAATTGATTACTGTGATTATATAGGACACTAATTGTTAAAGCTGCTAAGCATTTTATTAGTATTTTGAATATTGATTATCGAGAATACATCATATGATTAGGTGTGTAAGCTTAAAGAAACATCTTCACAAATTAAATTTAGAGGAAAGTGGTTTTTACTTTATTATTTTTTCCCATAGCTTTTTATCCATTCAATCAATAGACGAACTCAATTCAGTAATCGGAGGAAACTCTTCTTTTTGGTCACCTGAATCTCCATAGTAAAGGCTTGTATCCTAGTAGCACACACGTTGCAAGTCAGTCGAGGTGACTGCTTTATGACTCAATAAAGTCAAAATCAAAATTTGCTCCAACTAATTGCTGCTTGGGTAGCGATTCGGTGTCTTGAAAATAGAAACCATTTATCTGAAATAAGAAACCACAAACAAACCAAAGAGGAATCCAATGTTGTGTAGGAGGTGAATAAAATATATATGTATATATTTAAGTGGCTGCCTCTCACCCCAGTCGGTCTGGTATCAATTCGAATCGGTGCCGTTGAGATTTTCTGAGGTGAAAAATAAATATCTAACAATTCCTTCGGTAGACCATGGATTTGATGGACAAATCGACTTCTTGGCGTGACGAATCAACCAAAGAGGCACAAACATAGTTATGGTCCCGGATTTCAAATAGCATTAAGATTTAATTTAATTTCAAGGTTTAAATGTCTCATGAAGCTGTACGATGAAAAACAAATAGTTGAGTTCTGCGGACATACTTAATTAGGTAGCAAAGTAAATAACTATAATAAATAAAGATCAAACCGTCTGCTCCATTATCAAGTACTCCCATCATGAAACAAATTTCGTTTAATTGTCCTTCTTCTAACTTGATTTTTTATTGTTTATAATGAATGGTTGATATGAAATTGTAGATTTACAACTAAACGTTCAACGTTTAGACGTATTCGGGTATGTTTCTTAAAAATTTCCAAAAGATGACGTATCAACATCCTTAGACAAATTTCGGCAATCTTATGAACTTTGGCTTCCTTTAATGAACTTTCTCTTCCACAGACTTATTAAGTTCTCCCAAAGATCTTTTAGTTTTCAACAACTAACAGCTTCTGAATCCAATGAATTTTGCTGTTGCCTTTCTTTGAACCATCTTATATTTTTTTCTATATCTTCCTTTTCTTATGTATTTTTAGTTCATTTCAGCCTTCTTATTAACCTTCTTCCAAACTTCTAGGAGGTAATCGTAGGTTTTTTTTTTGTTTGATAACTGTTTGTGTCCTTCTTCTTGTTCTTACTGTTAATGTTTTCCAATTTTTTTCATGTGTTTTCTCATTATTTTCTTACGAAATTTCTCAGCATTTCCTTGGAATCTTTTAATGAACTTTTCAAATCTTCTAACAGTTTAGTTTATGTTATTTTTGCTATAGAAATTCAGGTAACTTTCTTGAGAGCTTTTAAAAAATACTTTTATTTGTTTTTCCATACATTTACCTCGAAATGCTTCCAGATGTTCTTGTAAATTTTCTCCATATCTTCCTGTGAGCTACTTCTGTATTTTTTGTACAACCCTTGTAGTGTAATTTCTTTACTTCAAATTGTTTACTGTCGTTATTTGAGACGATGATAAGTTGACTGTATTAGTCCATAGGTAACTGTTTCCCGGATAGATGAAGGGAAATGTGCCAAGCTCATGTCCGACAATGCACCTAACTGTTCAACTCACAGCCCTTCCAACGGAAACTACATAAACTACACTACATCTACACTGAAAAAATATTTCACTTAGCTTCTACTGGAAACACATGTAGATATTATCCAATTCTAAAATAAGTGATTTTTACATAAATTTTTTTTAGAATTTTGTTTTTTTTTTGTTTTTTAATTAATAACATTTACATTTTACTGGCCACACAAAATTCACTTGATTTTGCAGAGCATTTTTCGCTTTCTGAATCACATGAAAGTTAAGTGAATTTCTAGTGGACCTCCTCGTAGGTCAGTATCGACTTAGATGCTACTTCAGCCTCCCACAAACCTCCAAACAATGGCGCATGAGGAGAAATGTACACCCAAAAAAATATTCACATAATCAGTGGTAAATCACTGATTATGTGAATATTTTTTTGGGTGTACATTCCTCCTCATGCGCCATTGTTTGGAGGTTTGTGGGAGGCTGAAGTACCATCTAAGTCGATACTGACCTACGAGGAGATGACCACAGTGTTGACGAGAATCGAGGCAACATTGAACCCCCGGACCGTTATGTGCATTATCCGACGACCCTAACGATTACAATGCCTTGACGCCTGGTCATTTCTTGACCTTCCGGCCATTGCTGAACCAGACTTGACTGATACAAACAAGCTCACCATGTCCCGATGGAATCGAACCACGTAATATCTTCAGAATTTTTGGCGCAGATACAAAGAACGTGGACTACATCAATCAACTCCAGCAACGATCTAAATGATGCACGAAGATTCCTGTAGCAGCCGGACCGCTAGTGATAGTACGGGAAGACAACGTTCCTCCTTAACAGTTGTTTTTTGGGACGTATTGAAGAGCTTTTCCCAGGTAACGACCACATCGCAAGAGTCGTCACAGTGAGAACAGCTCGTGGAATCTAAAAGCGATCGGTGTCATGACTTAGCCTGCTACCAGTCAAGGACGAGCAACTGCAATCAAGAAACAAGAACGACCAACAGTGAAACTCATGTCCAGACAAGTTTCGATGACTCAACAGTACCAATTACATGAAGCATTCTTTCAACGGGGGAAGAATGTACGAGACGCAACCAATTAGTCTCGAGCGAGTCGACCTATTTTCAGCGTAGCAACATCCATTGACGACCTCTGATAACAATCACCGAATCTGACTAATAAAAATTAGACGAGTTACGTGGAGAAAAGATGAGTATATCATCAGAACGGGAAAAGGCGAGCAATTTTACACTTATCCGAGAAACTATAGAGAAACTCTCATTCGAATATAGTTGGAGAAACCCTACTGAACAGGTTATAAAAATCAGTGTTCTGTTCCGAGTAGGAAAAAATTCCGAGAATTCCGGTTTTGATATAAAAAAAATCAAGTGTTTCGAATAATACAGTTGAACAAATCCAGTGTAATCGTCTGAAAAAGCTCGGTTATTTGTACTAGTTAGAGAATAGGATAACATGCCTCATATGAATCAGTCGACATCCCAAAACAGAATTTCCTAAAATTTCAACTCAAACCAAAGTTCTACACGAAACCGCTAGAGCACGACCCATCCGCAACTCATCAACCCTCGGCAGAACCGTTTTTCCAAAAACCGATAATTTGATAATACCTCTCTCAATCGTGAAATCCAATCTTGATTTCCAAGTTCCTCCTCTGCCGTCGTCGACTTTGTCTTCCCGTTCGGGGCACTTAGCATAATAAACCGCTCGAGTCCTGTGCCGGGTCGATGTCTTCTTTTGTTTCAACCGTGATTGGACGAGTCCCGTCATTAAATGCTAGCGAGCGCAAAGTGACCCACCCCTTCCCATTCCATCGTCGCGGTCGGTCGGAATCGTCACGAATTCGATCCCGTTTTTTTTTCCGAGGGTTTCTTGTAGTCGTTCCCTCTAATGAGTGCCGCGTGCGCGAACGCGATTTCTCCAAATTGATAGAAGCGAATGGAGTAATGGCCGAAAAACGAACGGGCGTAGAAGTAACGAAGTTGATGGCCTAAAATTCTCTCGAACTCACACTCCGACGGTCAAAATGCGTGCGTTGGGAAGTGGACCCTTTTTTTCGGGGGATCGCTCAACGCATCATCATCGAAAGGAATATCTTTCTCACAGTCAAGATTTTCCGGAAATAGAACTCGAATTCAATCACGATTGGAAGCAACTATTTTCCGAAGGTCCGATAGGTGGATCAATCTTTCAACCAAAACCCGAAAAAAAACGGGTGCAAAATTCTTAATGACCTAAACTTTGTTCTGAACCTTGAGGGTTCCCCACAAGTGCGTCGCGAGTCAGTCTTCTTCGTCTTGGCCATTATGCGGTTTCTAATCTTCATTTGTGGCCAACAAAGCGGTAAAACAAAGGAACCTAACCGCGCAAAGCTGGGTGATTGTTGTGTATAAATAGAGGTGAATCGAAGCAAACTGGAAGGACGAGAAGAAGTTTCTTCGAATAATGGATGACCCTTTTATTGTGCGTGTGGAGATGTGGCTGGCGATGTTTTGGGTTCGGCGATGGATGCGAAAGAAAGGATTTAGGCCCGAAATTGTTGGGCGTTCTCCGTAGGATTTCGTCAGGAAATTAACCAAACATCATTCGGAATGGGTATTGAAGTAAATCATTTGAGGGAAAACAATGGGGTTGGGATATGCGGCAAACCACAGAAATAAAGTATGCCTCAATTAGATAAATCATACTCATAAGATAAGATTTTGAAGAATTCAGATAATACACTGTGATAAAGATGATCTCTGTGAATGTTCCAAAACAGAAAGCCCAAAATAAAGGTGTTATCCATTTTAGAACGGAAATAAAAATATGCGTTACATATGCAGAGTTAAGAGGCATTAAATAGAAATTCTATCCTGCGTGCAAATCGCTGGTAAATCTGTAAGCTTGTAGGCAAGACAGTTTCGAATTGCATGAAGCTTTTCTTCAGTCTAACGATCTTTCCGACTAAGACTGGCAAGGCATTTGAAATGGGCATGTGTTTAAGATACATTTTTTTCGAATCATCATAGATCAAAATTCACCGGTTGTACTGAAATCAAGTTAAATAAAATCAATAAAACTTCATAAAAACAATATACACTGAGAAAAAACATTATTTCAACGTTTCATAAAATCGTAAATAAAACTAAATTTCTACACAGATAAAAAGAAACATTGAGTTTTCTGCGTTATCTAATGCACATCAAGGGAATGCTAGATTTGGCCGAAAATGATGGGACCTTTCATGTAAATGTACGCCAGATAACGCCTGAATCTAGCCTGTTGTATGAAAAATTGCAAACATTGTTGTATGGCGCATGAAATATTGCATACAATTTCGTTGTTTACGCCTCCTTTTGGCTGTTAAAAAAAATTGTTTTTCTGTGCATACTAACAACTCCTCCCGCGTACATTTTTGATTATATCTGGTCCGAAAAGCAAAGTTGGTGAAATTGTAGAAGCTCTAAATAGAGTATTTTTTGGAAGAAAACTTACTGTTTTCGTATAAAAGGCTTATTTTTGTAAGGTACATCGGTGGAAGTAAAACCGATTTTTTAAGTTCAACTTTGAAGCTTTCTTAAAAAATGATGCAATCAATATCACTCAGATGTTTTAACCTCAAATATTGTGTGACATAGTTAGTTACTATCATGGAAAAATCATGTATATTTTGAAAATTTTAACTTTTAAACTTTGAAAAATAAAAAGCTTCTGAAAGCTACTGAAATGGGGACGACCCCGGTGTAGAGGTTAGCATCCATACCTCTTACCCGGGCATGTTACGAAAATACCCTAAAGGACTAGGCCAACACAGAGGCCCCCACTTACTCTAAGGCCTGTCTAAGTACATCTTTGCTGAAATGTGGTCAGGGTCTTGGACAGTGTAAATGTAAAGTCTTCTGATTCCAATAAAACCTAAGCCCTTGTTGCCTATCAGATTTCTCCAGGACTACCTTATAGCATTATTCCTTGAGGAATCTGATTTTTCAGATTCAGCTACTTCTCATTTGCTGAGCCATTCAGCTCCAATCCTCTTTGTTTGAGCCATCTACCCTACTGGCATCAAGCATTGTGAGTCGTATTGACTGAACCGTGGGCAGTCGAACCACTTCGGTGATTCTTCAACGCCAGCGCATTCCGGACAGAGAGGGGAAACCCCCCAAGCAACACCAAACAGTCATGACTGGTTACAGTGACTTGATTGTGACCTTATTGAGTCACCTTGAAGTTGAATTTACTGATTTGCAACAAGCGTGCTACGTGTCCGAATCTGTACAAATACTTCCTATAGCAGCCACCTTACCATTAACCTCACCATGCTTTCTGTTCATCCGCCTGGACACGTTCGGGATCAACCACCTCCATTCACCGCATTGTATCATTTCTCTTGTCACTTCCTCATGGTGTCAGTCCGCCTGC
This sequence comes from Aedes japonicus, assembly GCA_034211315.2. Taxonomy (NCBI): domain Eukaryota; kingdom Metazoa; phylum Arthropoda; class Insecta; order Diptera; family Culicidae; genus Aedes; species Aedes japonicus. The sequence continues at coordinate 27,453 of JASCZW010009993.1, read as the reverse complement.
TTCTTCGAACTCCTCTGGTGTCTCTGTTCAAGTAGCTCTCCTGATCCTCCTCCAATAATAGTACAATTGGGTTCATTCCGGCAATAACGCAAACCGCTTCACCGGTAGGCAGTCCTGTAGGCACTCACCGCCCGCGCCATCATGCTTAACAACCTTTATTGCTGGGAACTAGGCCGGACTCCACTTGCTGCTGCTTATCACCGTACTGTTGCGCATGACTCTGGCCAACGCTGGGGTCGGTTTACCTGCCTTCTGGCAGGCATTATCGACGTGGCTGATAAAGTTCAGTCGATCATCGATTATCACGCCCAAGAGCTTGAGCTCACGCTTTGAGTGGATGATGTATGAATCATTCAGCTTCCACCCTCTACGCAATCGACTCGAGTAGTCTACGACGGCGAGCTCCCCGACGTTTAAACATCCCTCAGAACCAGCAACCCGCTACTCCACTCAACCACTCGCTTTTTGGTTCTCCCGCCATGTTTGCTGCAGGTCCGACATGATTTGCTGAATAGCTCCGTTAACCACATTCCACGTATTTTTATCACGACATATTCTATCGACGACGTTAACTGGGCTGGTATCTGCCCCGCTGATGGCAAGCATAAGCTGAATCGCGGGAAGTCAAAGACCACGGGCTCCGGTGTCCGTTGGTCGTCTGTGCACTCGGGACAGAAAGGTGACGCTGCGTGTCCGAATCGATGCAAGTATTGCCTGAAGCAACCATGGCCAGACAGAAACTGCGTAAGGTAAAAGTTTACCTCTCCGTGCTTCATCTTCATCCAGATCGACAAGTTCGGTATGAGCAAGTATGCCCATCGACCGTTCTCTCCCGTGTTCCATTCTCGTTGCCATATGGTCAACGACTCCGCTCTCACCAGCTTTCGAACTCCTCTGACATTTCTCTGCTGATAACATTCACTGTTCTCCGCGAGTCGAGACCATTCCGGCAATGACGCATACTGCTCCCGATGATATTGTTCTGTCTACACTCACGACTCGCATGGCCATAAACCTGTGCGTACTGTTCAACTTCCAGTTTCTCTTGGTTCCCAGCGCGGCGGCCCAGACTGAACCTCCGTATCTCATTATCGATGATGATACACTAGCTAGTAGACTGCCTCTTACTACTGCTAGGTCCATAGCTATTCGGCATGATTCTGACTACTACATTGATGGAAGGCGGTAACCCCAATGGAAAATCTCCGTGGCTGTTGAAGTTTAGCCCGCCGATCATCATACCCTGATACTTCTGCACGCGCTTAGAGGCTACGGCATGCCCTTCTATGAGGATTTCTGCCCGCTGCACCGCTTTGCAGTTGCTGACCAAGAGCACCTCCTTTTTGTGATGGATTATCTGCAGCATCGACCCCTGCATCCAGTTTTCAATTATGCCGATTGCTTCGGTGGCCTGCATTTCCACTTCTTGCATTTGCATTTGGGCAGCTTCAGCGTCAGTACTCCGTTGTACATCCCGTTTCAAAGACCTGCATTCATTGCAGCGACACGGCAGTAGCATCCCAGCTGGCGCTTTTGAAGGTGTTCATAACGTCACGCCGTCACAACAGCGCAATATCGATCACCTCTTCGCTTCTATTTGGACGACTTTACGGCTATCTCTACCACTGTCCGAATAGCATGCATCGCAGAAGTCCAATACAGGAAACAAATTGCATCTTCGATAGCCCATGCCTGCTCTGGTTAATTTTGCCTGTTGAGGATGATCCTCTCCAGGAGTTTTCCGAGCGTATCCAATAGGCGTATTGGTCTTTACGATGCTGGATCCCCGGGAGGCTTTCCTGGTTTCGGCAACAACACTAATTTCTGTATTTTCCACCTGTCCGGGAAATGGCCTTCCTCTAGATATTTCGGTAGCACATCTCTGTACATTTCCGAGAATGCCTGAATCGCCACTTTCAGAGCCGAATCAAGGATTCCATCCGGTCCGGGTGCCTTCTACACATTAAGACCTTTTGCCACTGCCACGAGCTCCTCGTTTGACACTTGCATACTCTCAATATTACTTGTCTCTTCCTTGCCGTACGGTGTACGAGGCCACTTCGTTGGATCGTGGGTCGAGAATACGATAACCTTCAGTTTAGCTGGACATAGCTGTGCACCAATTGATAGGCCTTTGATCTTTACCAGGGCAATACGGTAAGCGTCGCCCCAGGGGTTAACATCAGCGGCTCGTCACAGATCCTTGTAGCAGTTCGTCTCGCTTGCTCTTATCTCTCGTTTTAATTCGGTCCTGACCGCTCGGAACGTCACTCTATGTACCCCTCTCTATGCTGCGGTTTTACCTCTCTGGAAACATCTTCTGGTTCTGAGACAACTAGCACGAAGGATGCTGAATTGTCCATCTCACCAGTAAGCTGGGCGCTGCTCGTTGCTTGGCTCCAGTTTCCTCAGCATAGTTAAGTCGCATACCCTTCGTAACGTATTGGTCAGCTCGTCCGCGTTCCGCTTCGAGAGTTCGTTGTCGAACCAAAGTACCTCAACAAACCGTTCCTCTTTCCCTTCCTTTTCCACTTCCACTCGCATCTATTTGTCCTTCGTATTGAGACAGCATTTTGCTTGGCCGATGCTATATCGGATGAATAGATGGTCACCCTCACACACTCTTCAGGTCACGACCGTCCTTGCAAAAAATGCCGGCGGTAGCTAAGTTTGACAGTGTAACTTCCAACTTTCCCAGAGTTTCTAGCAGGCTGCACCCTCTAGCGTCGGTAAATCTGGTGTCCCATTCCAAAGCCCAATCATTGAAGTCTCTTCCGATGACGACCGGTCTTCTTCTGATGACGAGCTTCTCAGTCGGTACATAAATCCAGCATCTGGTGGAACTGCTCCATGGTCCACCTAGGGGGAGCATAGCAACTGCATACGAAGATCCCGTTGATTTGGGCGATCACAAACTCTTGAACTTGGGGAATCTGCTCATCACTTGACCGCAGCCATCGCCGCTCTCTCTGCCACCCAGCTGCTGTGCTATGTCGCAATGATTTTGGTTTACCGACCAGCTGTCGCCTTTTTATTGAGGGGGGTGGCGGCCATCTTAAGCCCCCCGTAATGCAATCGTTTTCGTCCTCCTTTTTGCAAAGCATGCATCTCGGTTGCTTTGTGCAGTCTGTTACAATATGACCCTTCTCCCCGGATTTTCTGCACAGATCAGATCTGTCAGGGCCTCCAAATCGATTGACGACTCTCGGTGAGCAGACCGACCACCCTACTTTAACTCGTCTGTCGGCAGCTGTCGGCAGATGTATCGTCGCTGTCTGTGTACCACCGTACGCCTTCCTCAACCGGATTGTCATTGACACACAGCACAGCATTCAGACCAAGGCCAGTGTGGCCTCTGCTGTACACAGAAGTTGTGTCCATTGTAATCGGTCCATAGCTGTACCTCGCCAGCTTCGCTGTCTGCGGAGAGTCCGCCGGTTGCCTTCTACTCGATCAATCCACCTTGCTCGTTGCGCACCACTTCTTCTTGTACCCGTCGGTTTGTTTCCGAGAACCACTTTAACAAGGCTGTCGTTTGACATTCTTACGACATGCCCAGCCCATCGTAGTCGTCCGATTTTAGCGATGTGTACGATGGGAGGGGATTGTCGTTGGTGCAGCTCCTCTTCTGTTGTGATCTCGTCAAGATTCTTGCACTCGAGCACTGTCTTCTGGGATGGAGCTCTTACTATTGCCTTCTTACCAAGATACTTTTCAGCGAGCGTCTTGAAGGCTGTGCTCTTGATGGCCGGATCCTTCTTCAGCTCAAAAAGCATCTCACCATTCTGGGTGCGTCTGATTTTCACCACATTCTCCCCTAGCTCTTTCAGCTCTGGATCAGCTCTAACTTTTCGGAGGAGTTCAGCGTACGTCGTTTCTCTTTTTACCTCAAGAATCCGAGCGTCACCCTTACTTTGCTCCTGACAAGGCCGAGATATCTGCTTCTTCTGCTCTCCTGACGTTTTGCTTGTTGCTGTTTGTTTTTCTTCTTCTCTTGTATCGTCGATCTTGTGCCTTTTCAGCTCCTTCTCCTCTTCTGGTGTATCCCTTTTTCGTTTCTCCGACCGTGGATCCTGGGGTTCCTTCGGCGTTTTCAGTGCTTCAACTGTTGCCTTTTTGGTGTCCTCCAGAGCATTTCCAGCAGCCTCTGTCTTCTTCCTCATTGTGTACTGCTCACGTCCGGCTGCATTCACGGCCGATTCGACACGCGTAACCATCTCTTTGATTTCTTTCTGAACGTTATGCTTGTCCTTTACATGTGTCCCCAACAACATCCTTGCTGATGATTTCATTCAGTGTATGTAGAGCAGCTATTGAGCGTAGTTTAAACGAAGCTTTGGTTGCTCATGAAAGTAAACTTTTATCAAACCTTATGAGAGGCCCCAACCGGATCTTTGCTGTTGGTTCAAACAGCTTAAAAAATTGTTTTCAAGCCTAACTAAAAAAAATGTTTCAATTTCATAATATAGTAAACCGTTACCACACTTTGTCAATGACCCAAGCAGCATCCTTACTGTTGATTTAAATCGGTTCAAAGCTGTCATACTATAGTTCCAAAATATGTTTTCCATTAGCACCCTGTTGATGTAATGCATGTAATTAAAAAAGAGCCAAAGCTCACAAAGCCATATGCAGGATCCTGGCTCCTGGAGTTCCTGGTTTTGCGTCACAGGAAGGTTCCACAAGTACTTAAGCGGAAGGGCGAAATCCTTCTGTGCCTTGGGCCGGGAAGCCGGTGTGACCGGCCAGACGCTCATAAAGTGTTTCGCCTACATGGGTATCCTCACGAGAAAAGGGAAGTCGAGCGACTGAAAGTGCTCGTCAAGGTTGTCTTCCCTGCGAGGCGCAACGCGATCATACCTGACGCTCGAAGGCAATTACTGGCAGGGGACCGGCTGTTTCACGTCCCCTAGGAAGGAGGTAAGTAGCGACGTGAAGTACCTCTCCAAAAGGAAGTTGCCGAAGAAGGTCCTCTTGTTATTGCCAATCAGTGAGAAAGAGATGTCAAAGTCGGCCTTATTGTCGTCGGGACTTGTGGTCATTTGGGATGTCTACAGCACGAAGTCAGCAGTTGCGACCCTTATTAAGAGACACCACTCGTAGGACGATGTCAAGTTTGGCCGGACCTGGCATCAGCACATTACGCGAAGCAATCAATGAAAAGGATCGATCTTTTGAAGATCCCGGTCGTCCCCAAGAACGTCTGAACAAAATGGACGGCTTGTAATGATCACTTGAAGATGCGACGAGGGATCACTGCCCTGATATTCCAAAATGTAGCACGTAGTAAAATGTTTCTTGTGTTCTATAACTAAACGTGATGGAGTAAACGAGTGGAAACTCATCGAGAATGATATCTCATATACATCCGTCCAACCATTTTCCAACCATTTCGGCCGTTGTGAGAATATCACTATAAAAATCTTTCATGCGCATAGCATGTTATTAGTTACTAATGCTTCTCTTCTTTCTCCTGGTCTCTTCCCTACCCCATGGCTGCGAGTGGTGCCTTTTGGCACATTGTGAGTCTCGACATGCGCTACTAAAGTCAGCTCTGCAAAAGCAGACACATCGGGACGACAATATGGACCCTACATCAAAGGAAGGTTGAAGCAGTAATTGATAAATTCACATTCATAAACACTTTGAAATGCTTCGATTTTGTTTGCATGTTTTACCTTTCCATACAATGGTCAAAACACAGTTTTTAAAATGTTGAGTATTTACACCAAAAATTGTGATCTTATTGAAAAACTGCCATATGATTGCTTTTTGCCCAAAACGTAAAATGTGATTCGAATTAGGTCGATACGTTGTTCCGTTCTGGAGTTATCGCCGAGAACAAACCGTTTAAAAAAAACCCTTTTAAAAAGACCATAGTGTATAACTCTAACCAATTTCAATTTCAGCCGCCAAATTTTCCAACACAAGCTTCAGGGTAAGATGATTTTGAAATCAAGGAAAGAAAATCATATCAATTTCTCTAAATTTTATATATATTTACACAACACCATATGTTGGGATGAAGGTAGGGACCATCAGAGCACCCGTGACGCGATTTGAATAAGAAGAGTGGGACTGTCAACTTTCTGGTGTTAATTTTCTCTTCTCCCCATCTAGTGGGACATTTTAATAGGCGAGGGCTCGATTTTGGTGAGGTTTCTGCGAATTTGTTTCTAGAAGGAGATTCTCTCTAGACCCCTGAGGCTTTGGGTTGCGCGTAAGTGTATCTGCTTACCGGCCCACAATACGTTTTTGGCCCTTCGTACAGGAGCATGATGAAAAATTTCCCACAGTACAACCTTGATTAAATCGTTTAATAAAAACTGTCCAGTGCTGTAGGCAGTTGCCTTGCTATATTAGATGGTAGTTCACATCATAATCATCATCATCATAATACATCCGAAAATTGTTTCTAATGCAAGACTTGCCCTTTTAAAAAGTTAGTATCCTTCTGTAAGGATCTCTAGTCAAGGAAAGATACACCTTTTCGCCCACCGAAGAAATGTCCAAAATGTCATCCAAATCAAAGAAAATCGTGGTTATTTCTCAAGGCATTTCTTCCTTGGTAAAACAAATCTGGAAACTGTAAATCAACAACATTCTGATTTCAACCATCCGCAGTCTGTTTTCAATGTTGAAAGTTTTCAATCAATCAATTGCATCTCGTTCCATTTTAATCAAATAGCACTTCCCAGTCTTGTCAGTTTTCCATCCACACACCATTAGATTGTTTACTTTGCAAACTGCTTACCAACTGAAAAGATCTCACCTGTAAGTAAGTTCCTGCTTCCTATCTCAACATCAGGTAAACAGATTCCCCAATCCATGTGCGCTAGAAACCGAGTTCTCTTCATCATATCAGTGACGATTCCAAATCCCTAGTAAATCCCACCGACGACGACGACGCCACCCGAGTGAATTCCGTCACTCCCCGACTCACACGCGTACCCTGGTTCCGACGTTCTTGAAAGACGACCGCACTTCAACCGCAAACCTATAGACACAGATTGCGAAATCTCCCCCCGCAAGAGATTAGTTTGAGTTTGAACTCGATGAAGCGGTGAGCTCTTTTGGGGGTAAACATATTACCGACTTGATTCGGCATTAGTCAGCGCGTCGTCGTCGTCTTCGTCCTAGTCCAACTTCGGTGCAAAAGCAAAAGTGAACGAACGCTTAATTGGTGCAAGTGCCAAATTTAGACACACCCGAGCATTTCGTGACCGGGTAAGGACGGGGTTTTCGGTGTGCGTGAGATGGGCACCGGATGTGAATTAAGGCGACAAGGGCTAAGCAGAAGCAAAAAAAAAAACATGGAAGAATGGCCATGATTTATTCTGCGACAGTTCTACGACGACAATGCGTTTGTCCTGCTTGTGGTGGATTTTACTTACGACCTAGATATGGACCTCGCTAGTCTAGCTGGATATCATAAATCATGGGGACAAACCTGGAAAGAGAAGAATCGAGAAAAAACGAGAATTACTTATTGATTGCGGTTATTTATGGCTGCGGTAGCCGCCGCAGCCAGGAATTGAGAATGAGAATGAGAGTTCATGAAGATTACATCTATGCTGGGACTTGCTGACAACAGATTTCGGTTCTTACTTTCCAAACGTTAATGTAAACTTCATCTATTGGAAACAACCAGTCGACCGGTGAAATGAGTCAATCGACCGAACAATTATAATCTATTCATCTGCTATTCAGGTATGAATAAGAGAATCACGAACACTCGATTAGCTGTGTCCAATTCACTTAAAATTCGCCTCATCCTGCTCCATTGCTCAATGAATAAAAAAAAAAGAGCGAACATCTTTTCTCCATCACCAACGCTACCTGATCGAAAAGATGATTACAGCCATCGCCACCACAGCATTATCGTGGTGCGTACTCACAGAGTGTCAGATCGTTATCATTATCGTTAGTCGTCGCTGGCTCGAAATCACTCGCACCGCCTGTCGTCGTCGTTCGTAAATAGAGCCGGCTCAGGTAATGCCGTCATTTGTTCTCGCAGAGCAGAGGAGCAGCAAAAAAAAAATTGTTTAGATTAACGCGCAAACAGAGATGATCATTTTGCATGGTTGGACGCACCTGCTGATGGCTGTTTCGCGGGATTTTCACCGAGGTTGCGTTTATTTTGACACAGAATGTTATTACACCGGATGAAACGATTATTGCTCCATGTTTGCGATTGTTGTTTTTTTTTTCGTTGCGTAAAATCTGTGTGTTATATTGCTGGGTGGTTAAAATAAGTGAAATACACACAATGCCGAATAATGGAGCTTTGGTGATGTAGATTTTTAGTATCATTAACGCAGAGAAACATTTTTGGCGTGGTTTTAAGAAAATTAGTTCCACGCTCCTCTCGTAGGTCAAACTTGTCACCTTGCTGAAGGTGAGAGGCTTAATTTCATGCTGTAGGCCTGCATGGAAACTAAGAATTTAACGAGTGGTGAAAGTATCACATATTCTGCACTCACATTTCTCTGCCACGTCGTATTACGTTTATATAAAGGCAGATATATCATGTGTGATACTAGCAAGGTTTGCCGTGATGTACTATTTATTACACAAAGTTAACAACAAAACAAAATATTTTATTTAGATAATCTAGGAGAAACGACCGAAAGTGCACTTATTATTTGCACGACAACTTATGTTGTGGTTTATTCGTTAATTAAGAAAACCGAATAATCAAAATACCGGTTTTGCTCATGATATAAAAATGTTAAATAATTGACGAATTTCACACCAACTCATCTTCGTGGTTGGCAGCATCCTTTCAGAATCAAATGAAACTTTGTGGGTGTATAGACTATGTCTTTTTAAGCAATTCTGCATTCTTTGTTTTCTCAAAATTTATCTAGACTACCGTTTGAAAAAGGATCAAGTTTTTTGATCGATTTATTTTTAAATCAATATAACTCAAAAAGGACAAGACTTGCAACAAAGTGATGTATGGGTGACTTTTATGAAATCGTCATAATTTTTTTTAAATTTATAAAATCGATTCTTACACGCTAAAAAATACTCTAAAATGTATAGTAAATTTGCAAACAATATCTATCTTAGAATTGGACGAATTTTATTTTTATACGAGCATTATAATTGTCTAAAAGCTTGCCATACATTGCAAGTTGAGCACTTTTAGGGGGAAAAAAAGTTCTTCAAACAACAACTTTTTCATGTCCAATTTTTACAGTGCATCACGCTAACTCGTCTAGTTATGGTCTTCAACACCGCTTTAGAATCTAATAAAATCTAGCAGTCAAAAAGAATTGAACGTATTGAACATCTTTGCAAAAAACAATAATTGTCTAGACTAATATTTGAAATGGGTAAAAAACATTCAAATTCTCTTTACATCAGTCAAACAGAGCCAAAAATGTACGTTTAAGTAAAAGTAATTCCTAGCTCTTTGTTCAGATATTCCTATTTTTAGGGGCGATTCAAAAATGGCGTCGTATATCTTTGGGGGGAGGGGAACGGGAGGTCAAGATTTGTTACAGTACGTGTAAAAAGTACGGGTAAATTTGTGATAGAAAGGGGCTTATAAATAAAAAAAAATAGCGGGCGCTATACTTGAATCGTCTTTAAATGGATATGCATCAAGTCTTATCAAATAAGATAATTCTAATTTGATAAGACTTGATGAATATCCATTTAAAGGCGATACAAATATGACGGTACATGAATTTTTGAAATACTGTTTATGTCGATGAAAACTCATAGGTGAGGGCTAGGTAAGGGTTTAATTTAATTTTATTTTTTATATGTACATTTTCACGTATTAAAGGGTGTCCACAGTTTTTTTTTTGCTTATTTATTTTCCAATCACCGACGCCAGGGAGACGACTCCACAAGGTGTCCACAGTTAAATTGCATCATTTTAAACTCGTCCTCAAAAACAAGTCTTTCAACCGATTGTCATGAAGTATTCAGAGAATAAAATACAATGTATAATATTGGTTTAGGTATTTTCATTTCACTGTATTTCTTTACCAAATCCAAAAGCCCGAACTTTCTTCTTAATACCACACATAAGATTTTGTACGACTCTTGAACCGAAACTTTTTTCCGTTTTCAACCATGACTTCAACATTTCCTGTTCTGTAGTGACAACTTAAGGATGTTTACGAAGATCGTGCTTCATTATAGCCCAATATTTATCAATTGGCCGCAACTCTGAAGTTTGGGGGATTAAGATCCTTCGGCACGAAATTGACACAATTCGTTTTGTACCACTACAGAACATCCTTGGTGTAGTGACAAGAGTGGCCTCTTGTCACTACTCCCTCCGGCCAAAAAATTGTAGAAACGTGGTGTGTTTTGAGTAACGGAAGCAGTTGTTTTGTTCAGGCATTCATTCATGTATACTTGACCATTTACAGTTGAAGTTGTCACGAAAGGCTTGCTTCGTTTACTTGGGCAACTTGGACACTTGCTGTTTCCTGAGAGACTCTGGAACATCGAACTTGTCTTTCGCAGTCACATACTGGTCGCCTGAAATTTGTTTAAAGTCCTCTTTTCCGTGTGTTTCATAGTCCATGCTGCAGCAGTGTGGTTTCGTCAACATTTGTGTGTACAGGTTACGCGCACGTGTTTAGGCTGTCCTATTCTGTTTTTCATTCCGGTGTGGAGCTTGCTGAACTTTGAATGAACGGAGTCCGGCTCGTTTCTTGGCTTTCTGCATGAAACTTTTGGTCAAGTGCAGCTTTTTCGCGACATCCCGAACGGAACAGTTGGGTTTGCGTTTAAAGGCAGCAACCATTCGCTTGTGATCCTTCACACAGTACGGTACACGTTTTCTACCACTCACCTTCTTCCGATCGTCGGTTAAACGTTCCCCGAAACGTTTTATGACACGAGACACTGTCGACTGGTGAATTTTCAACATATTTCCGATGGCTCGGTGCGAAAGAAGTGGGTTGTCGAGGTGCGTGTGCAAAATGTTCTCGCGCACTTGCTGTTCCTTCGACTCCATTTTTGAAACTACGACACATTTCACAATGAAACTCACGCAGTGTAAACAATACACGTTGAGGTCATTTCACCCAAAACATCGTTGAAATCAACCCAAAGGGCGAAATGTTACAGTTTATTGAAAGTGATGCAATTTAGCTGTTGACACCCTTTAGTTATTAACATTGTTTCATACATATAATTTATAAATCTTTTGTATACAAACTAAATATCTTTGGATTATCCTTTGAATCGGAAAACTTTTAAGCTGAAATTTCAGTTTCTAAAATAGGTACAAAGCCATGATACTTCTGTGTACTAGGTATTTACGTGGCTATATAACTCCTCAAGTTCTTCTTACATTTTTGCGTACTGGTCAGCTGATATGAAGCAGAAATTCAGTTTTGTAATACTTTTGTTAGTCTGTTCAACTGCCCAGTCATATAGTTCCCGAGAAGTTTCCGTTGTGCTCTCTTTGCCATGCGCTTTAGAGTATCACAAAAAGCATAACATGTACCATTCCCATGAGACGTTGCCAAGAAGTGCCATTCTGCTTCCAATCCATACTTGGACTGGAAATTGCACAAGCTGGCAAAGTTCTTTTAACTCTTGGGTCGCAGCTCCATTTTACACGAAAATAATATTTGAGCAATATATTGAATTTTGTTCAATGAAATCTGGCAATATTTGGTTGTTGTGGGTCCTTGAAATCCTGATCACAATTTGCTTCGTTTCCATCTGAACGCCTCTTTTTAGTGGTGGAATTCCTATTGTGCGTCAAAATTCTACGGCATGACTCACAAATACGCATTGTTTCATCCAACTTGTGGGCATACCTCCAGGAATGTACACCGTGTCCAATATATTCTCATACAAAATAAAACTCTATTTATTACAAATCGATAATCCAGATTTTATTGATAACTTCACCCATTATATTTCAATATAATACTGATTAACTACAGCATATGTTTTGGAATAACACCGCTTTTAAGCTTCTTGACCAGCTCCAAACGTTTTTCGAAACCGTCACAGGCGGCACACACGACTTCCATCGGCATTTCGTCCCAAATTCGTTTGATTACGGGTTTGAATTGGTTCATATTAGACGCCCTGTGGTCATTTACCTTTGCCAGCATGTATGACCATACGAAATAATCCAAGGGATTCAGATCTGGTGAACTGGGAGCCCCTTCATTCTTGTCCAAAAAGTCGGTCAAATTTTCTCGGCACTAGCCCTGAACGAGATTTTTTTGCCTCGCTTGCAAATTCCTCCCCAAACCATCACTGACGCAGCACTTTGATACCGTGGAATATTCCTATCGCACACTGGAACAGTTCTCGAAGAGAGAGCCCACAATTTGTCATTCTGGACATTGTGGGATTGTTGCAAGACGAATAATCCCACAGTGCCACGACAAAAGCAGGCTTGCTCTTTCGAGTCGTTTCTGCTTGGAAGGTTCCGAAACTCCATGGACTTAACGTTTCTTGAAAGCTTGGAATCCGAGGTCATTTTGCAGTACACTGAGCGAAATAAACTTTCGATATTCATAAGATTACATTATGATTATTTGCTATAAAATTCAGTATGAATTTCATAAATGTATCTTATGAAATATAATGATGTTGAAAAAATAAAAATATGGAGCAACATGGATTCGAACCTTGAACGTTGGGGTTATAGGTCCAATGACTTGCCCACCAGTGTATATCAACACTTGTAATTAAGAATGCGTAAAGGCGTACAAGAACAACGTCGTGTGAAACAAAATCTATTCATAAGTCAGCCTTATGAAATTCCTGAGATGAACCTTATGAAATTCTTAAGATTATTTGGCTGAGTGTATATTGTGCATTGACGATCTCGAAACATTCAGATCTGCGGCCATTTTACGTACATAGCGCTGTGATTTTCGTCTAATCCGTTCCCTGACCACTTTAACATCTCGTGCAGTCCGCACCGTACGACTACGACCGGATCTCTTCCGGTCATCCAACGAGCAACCCATTTCAGAATGTCTGGAGAGTCACGACCATTCCGAGGTTACTTTCACATACAATAAGCCCCGCATGTAAACATTACCCGATATCATTTGGATAAGGGCACTGCAACACACTTCCAGATTTGGAAATGTTAAATTTCCAAACCAGGCACGTATTTGGTATTATTTACAAATAAGGTTATTGTTTTATAGTTATAGTCAGATACATCTCACCCATGGCCGCTTCCTTAATTACACTCGCTTGTTCATTCGTAAACATGAAAATTCTCATCGTTTTTTGCTTCATGCACTCGTGACAAAATAAGCGCAAACATTGACGTCGCCAAACCGCCCGTTAGAAATGAACCTACACAAGGACTCGTTCAGGAGCGTAGATGAAGAGTCAGGTGGAACCGATATCTCCAGGAATTCTGGCCGATCTCTTCATCTACGCTCCTGGATGAGTTCGGCCAGAATTCCTGGAGAATCCGTTTCACCTAGCAGCACTTTGGCTGCGAAGACTGCTTGCATGACTGTACGCCTATGCTCCAATGTTTCAATACCCAGGAGTGAGCAACGATCCTGGTACGCTGGATGATTGACAGGATCATTCCACGGCAGATGACGAACAAATTTTCTTTGAACAGCTTCAATTCACGCAATCCAGAATCTTTATAGGCACCACACCAAGGCTCCAAATTCCAGGATAGAACGCAAGAGAGAGCAGTACAATGTTTTCAGACAAGTGGGATCACGAAACTCGTCGGAGATGTTAAACATAAAACCTAGCTGCCTGTTGGCTTTGGTAACCATATCCGTGTAGTGTTGTCTAAATGTCAAGCCGGAGCCAAACGTGGATTCCGAGGTCACGAACAGTATCAACTTTCAGATGTGGCTGACTTTTTATTATGTAATCAAATGCAATTGGCTACCATTTTCGAAGAATGTGATAATGAAGCATTTGGTTAACACTCAGAGTGAGAGATTAGAGTGCTGTAGTCGTAAGAGCATCGCACAACCACATACATTTTTCACAACGTCTGCATAGAACGTCCTGCAGTTAGGTGGAAGTATCAATCAACTTCGTTGATGAAAATTGAAAACAGTAGTGGTCCCAAGTTGCTGTCTTGCGATACGCCTGACATATTAGTAAAGTAGTTCGATTGAGCTGAGCCGATCTTCATACAGAGTAACCTGTCCGTTAGATAAGATTTAAAACAATTAGCCTTGAGATCCGTGTAAACTAGCTTCACAGTTGCGGGAGATCAGGGATCATACCTCTAATGTTACAAGATCCATGAAATTTTGAAGAACCCGTTTCCAAGTGCCCTCGAGTTGCGGCACTATCGGAGAAATAAACTGTCTTCTTGTTTTCTGGAGCGTTGCGAATTGCTCTGCATATAGCCAATACCTCTGCTGATAAAACCGAATATTCGTCGTTGATTCTGCCTCTTATTTTCAAGTTCTCCGAGAAAACACCAAATCCAAACATTCCCTTTTGAACCGTTAATGTAATGTTCGTTATAATTTTCATAAGCAATAGTTCTGTATGTAAGTAGTCATTGGTTTAACTGAGCTTTCGCGGGCTTCACACATACAGGGTGGCCACACAATGTTAATATAAAAATTTCCGCATTTTTCCCGCATTTTTCCAGAATTTTCCCGACTGTTAAGATGACTTAATATAAATTACTCGTAGCTAAATCTCTGAGCTCCCAAACTTTTTCCAGTTTGATTTACCACCAGACACTTTCGATTTATTTAAAATACGCCTTTTAGTGCGACAGGATGTGCCAATTTTCAACAAATATTGTCAAATTTGGTAGCTCCTACTTGGTTCTGGCCAAAATTTTTCCAAACCATTTTCTTTTCTCTGGAATCCGGCATACAACCTCAGACGGCATTGAGCACAGCTGCCCAAATTCTTCTTTCACCATGTGTTAACACCCTTACAAACGCAATTCGCCAAACTTCAAACACATTCGCCACCACATGATAGATAAGTTCATTTCTGGCCTCACCTTTTACAGCCGTGTAGCCAGAGATTCTAAGGGCATCTTCAACGGTGGTTCAAATCGTGGTTTGGATGTATTTGTTTAAACCAAACGCAAAAACATCGCTGCATCGCTGGTGTTTGTAAATTTTGTTTTATACCGGATCTATTTTGCATCATTTCAGAACTTTTATAAGCTTCTAAGTTTCTTACTGAACGCACTCTTTAAAAAATTAATTTAATGAACTTCAGAATATCTATGAAAATTGGGTGGAATTATCTATAATGAACATGCCAGAAGTTGATTAAACTTCTCGGCAGTTGAATAAAAGAATTGGAAGTTTCCTGACAATCATGAAGTTTGCTCGCTGTCTTTCGAGAAGAGAAATGGTGGAACTTTAGAGAAGTTCATTGAATTGCCGAAAAAGTATTAACGTTTCTGGAAACCTGGATGAACTTCCAAAAAGTTTGCTGATCGTCCGTGGAATAGAAACAACATTCTGGAAATGACCGGAACTTAGAAAATCAGATTTCGCTTCCCAGAAGCTGTTTTAACTTCTAGCAGGTACATATTCTGTGATAAAAAGCAGAATATCACACATATTTAAATAACTTACGATAAATTGAAAAAAAAATCTTGGAAGCCATGGAATTTCTGTGGAATAGCTAGCATTACTGAGATGTTGTTAAACCGTACAAGAGCTTTTTATGATCTCCAAGATTGTGAATAGGTGGAAATTCTATGAAATTGATTAAAAAGTAGTTGATTTCTTTATTCTAGTTTTGGTTGCGTTCGAAAAATAATCGAGTAGTAAGAAGTTTAAGTTTTTCTTATAACTTAAATACCCTGAACTTTTTGGATGTTTTCGGAATGATTGGAAAGTTTATCGATCACCTGGAAAGATCCCTGAAGTTCTAGGAAGCTCCCCAAACTTATGGAAAAATCCTTTAAATGTTTCCTAAGCTTTTCGAATGCTCAAAAAATCCAGTGTCCTGTTTATCTGGGACGTTTTCTGAAATTCTGGAAAGTTTCCCGATCTTGGAGGAAGTTTATTGAAATTCTTGGAAGATCGCAGGACTACTGAGAAATTTTCTGAATTGAGCTTCTGGAAAGCTTCCTGAA
Organism: Aedes japonicus; assembly: GCA_034211315.2. Taxonomy (NCBI): domain Eukaryota; kingdom Metazoa; phylum Arthropoda; class Insecta; order Diptera; family Culicidae; genus Aedes; species Aedes japonicus. Next base: position 11,390 of record JASCZW010009993.1, on the reverse strand, counting down.
CTTCTGGATAGTTACCTGAACTTTTGGAAACTTCCCTGAACAATTCGCAGGCAACATTCTGAATTTCAATTCTAGGAAACATTCTGAATTTCAGGGAAGTTGTCTTAACTTCTATGAAGAACGCTTAATTTCTGGAAAGCTCCCCGATTTTCTGGAAAGTTCCCTGATTTTATGGTATGTTCCTTTGACATCAGGGAGAATAGCTAAGCCTCGGGAAAGTCTAAGTCAAATCTAAAAAGTATACCGCGCTTCTGATAAGTTCCCTGAGTTTCTAAGTGTTCTGAATTTACAAGACTTTCTTCAAACATTTAGGAGAAAATTTTTGTTCATCAGTATCAACCTTTTCCGATATTGTGGGCGTAAATACTGCGGGCCGTTAGTCTTAAGGACAGATTTGCAAATAAATCCTCAGGGTCACCAACCTCCAAGTTTTCGTCGAGAGAACTAGCTGAGGACATACGCCAACATCCTTTAAGCTGTAGTGCACCTATGTAACACTAAGGCAAACATATCCAGCTGCATCGCAAAAGCTGGAAAAAGTCATCAGTTGACTGTAGTTGTCGCATAATGTCTAGGATCATATCCCTTGGCATGTTGAAACGTCGCAGAAATTGCTTCTTGTCATAGCTTGGCGTGGCTCTATCTATCACTATCAGCACTATCTAATATCGTTTAAATGAGATACATGCATTCACACATTCACCACCACTCCAACCAATCCATGGTAAAAAGTTTGCGAAAAATCCTCGGTCTCTGAAAAAAACAAAACTTCTGATCTCTGGATATTGTAAGATTGACAAGATGATAAGTGTTGGTGGGTTTAACAACAAGAAATATTACACCGGTGCGGGGAACGCAAAGTTGGTCTGTTTTAGCTGGTTCTTTTTAAGTTTGCTGATGCAAATCAACTATAAAGATGTTAAAATAGACCACCGCTGAAGATGCTCTAAGCGGTAAGTTTTGAACAGGCTGAACAATGAGATCGGTGGACCGATTAAATGACAAAAACGCTACTCAAATCATTTGAAAAAGATGTGAGAATGGTTTTTTGCATATGATAAAAATTCCCGATGACTTTTGAAATTCCCGCCTTTTTCCTGAGTCCGTGGCCACCCTGCTAACTACTGATTTTCAAGTTCTCCGAAAAAAAACATCAAATCCAAATATTCCCTTGGTTTTTGAACCGTCAATGTATTGTTCGTTATAATTTTCATAAACAATAGTTATGTATGTATGTAGCCATTGGTTTAACTGAGCTTTCGCCGGCTCTTACTACACAGAATGGACCAATCGACCTCAAGATCTTCATAGTCCCATCTTTGAGCTCCAATATATAAGTAATTTTGGGGAACTCCGACCCAGTCATGGCAGCGAATGATATTTTTACTCATTTTGTGCAACAGCAATCTCTGGTGAAATTCTTTTCAATTCACATTTTTAGCTTCTAATGAGTTGGCAAGATATTTTAGAGGAAGTTGTCCGGCTTCACACAAAATTGCTTTGTTGGAACTGGCTGGAAACGCACTCGACGCTAGACGTATCGTTTTGTTGTACATTGGGCTGATTATCGGTATGACGAATTCTTTTCTCCTAGAAATTAAGCAACTGATAACTCGGTTATGTGAAGGAACTTATGAGTAACACATTTATCCTCTCTTATTTGCATCAAGAACAGCTTATATCCGCCTTGGGATCGAGCTGGAGAAGTTTTGAATAACGTCCGAATCACAAAGGTTCGATAATTTTGATGTCGGGTAACTGTGCAGGACACACAATCGAAAAAATCCCCGAAAATGTTTAGATTGAGCAACAGGAAAGCATTGATTTTAACTTCGAACGACAAGGAACCACTGTGAATATGCTGAATCGTCATGCGCAAAACATACATTACAGATGATGCATCATACTGCATAACAACATCCAGTCCACTCAGACTCCATCACCTCGGATATAAATCGATCAAAACATAGTGCATTCGTTGCATTAAAAATTCATCTCATCTATTTACTCAACGGCAGCTATTTTCACACATAAATTAAGCGGGTTCAGTTTGACTAGAACACATCTTCGATTCTTTTTCCATTCCGACGCACTTAGAACAGATATGGATAGGGGTAGGAAGCGCTGTAGGCGGCAGCGATGGCCGGGGCGCCAGCGTAGGCAGCTGGAACGGCAGCGGTGTAGGCAGCTGGGGCGGCAACATACCGAGCGGCATATGCAGCTGGAGCGGCGGCGTAGGCGGTGTAAGCGGCTGGGACGGCGGACACGTAAGGAGCGGCAATGTTGTGGTTCACGGTGTGCGCATTGTACGAGGTGGCGTACGGGGCAACGACTCCGGCGGCGGCCAATGGTGCAGCGACTGGGACAACTCCGGCCGAAACCGAGCTCAGGGCGCAGATGGCCAGACAGATCTAAGGCAATGAAGAATGATTAGTTATTTACCGAAACGTCAAACTTGACAATCCACAACTCACCACAACTTTGGAGTACATCTTGAACGAAGTTTGGGGTTAAAGCACGTTTGGTTGAATGCAGTTGAACTGAAACTGATACTGTTCGACCCATCGGCAAGTATTTATATGGAAATGACTTCTTGCAGTGTTGGTTTAGCTATTGAAGCCTCCTTCCCCCGGACTGACCGGACTGACTGACAAATAGTGCTTGTTTTGGGCTTTCAGAGCGATGAGTCCTCGCGGGAGCTCAAGGAGCAGCACGTTTGGCCATCGAAAAACCGCAAGCCCCATCGAGCGCGTTCTTTCTCGGCTTCGACGACGGTGCGAACATTGCACTAAAACGTGAATGGAATGCCGAATTAGCGTACGAATGGCCAAACGGTAGCAAAGTGCCTGCTGGGCAATCAAATGGGGCAGTTTACACGTAGGACACCACAACAACACAGCCGGGCGATGGTATTGAAAGCAAGAAGATGGGCCAGGAATCGGCACTTGTTCATTCTCACGCGCGGACAATAGACTCACTTTCTCGCCTGCCAGGGGGAGGGGGTTGGGCTGGCATAAGCAATCGAGAGTGAGTGTGTGATAAAATTTTATTACAGCCCATTGATACTATCTTTCTTCTGCAAAATGGACAGGATCTGTCTGTGAGACGAGCAACGAAATGGGATGTGATTCTAAGTGGTCGCATTATATTTTTATTTCGATGGCGGTAGGCTCGGTTTTATTCGGCCGGAACAACACATCAAGTCGTTTGATGGACTGGGAATTGCATAAATGAGGTTTTAATTTGGCAGGTTTTGTTTTACTTTCGTGTAGAGATGGTGTTTAAGAAAATGTATGAATGTCTAGTTAAAATTAAAACCGCTTCCAAATGGTTCCGTTTGCTGCCAGAAATACACATTCAACGGACAATTTAGGCTTCTGATTCTGGTAATCATTGCTTTTAAGAAAATATGACCACCCACTAACACCACTCAACCATCAGGAGTTTCTTTACTTTTGTTCGTTCGTCTTTCAGTCTGGCTTACCGTTCTGCCACTCTGAGAAGTATCAGTCAATCACCACATGGCTCACTTTTTAGGAGGAAAATTTTCCAGATCAAATAAACTATTTGTTGGTCACCCTATTTTGTAGCGAGTAGGGTGATTATTTTAATTCCTATTCAAGTCATGTCACTGGCATAGTTAGCTGTGTAGTTTTTCATTTACTGGCGTCTAACTGACTACTGGCCAACAGCATTTTGTCAGTCTTAGTTGTCGGATGAGTCTTGAAATAATCTTTGAAAATGAACTCAAAAATAAATGCTCATAATAACTAAAATTCTACTGCATTCGTCATTCAAAGTTTTTGTTTGCAATTTTTTTTTAAATTTTATAAGTGACACTTTACACAATGATGCGTTCTTGTCACTTAGTACATTTAGTTAATGACAACTCAAATTCTCGATTATTGTACTTATCTTCCGTTTTTTTTCTGCTTCCATCCTGTATCTTTTCATCTTCAACATTTCTTGTCTTTTGTTTTTTTTTTATGTTTTTCTTCTACCAATCAACCACACTATTTCATCTGCTTGATTCTCTTTTTTTTCACTGTTTTCTTTTATTATTTTTTGATGACTCCTTCTTTTTTTGGTTTGTTGTATTTTCTTATTTATTTCTTATTTTTTTTTTAATTTATTTGTTTTGCATGGGCACTTTTCTTTACTTGTTATTGTTTTATTCCATTGTTTATTTATCTTAGTAATATTATTTTTTATCGATTCACTTTTTCAATAATATTGTATATTTTTATTGCTCATTTTTAATTTCTATCTGTTCATATATATTTTATAATTTCATTTAAAATTCCATATTAATATAAATTTTTATACACCACGTTACTTTTTTCTAGATATATATTTCTTGCAAAACTTTGTTTTAACTACTTTTATTGAACGACTTTTTGAGCGGTTTCTTTATACAAGATTTTGCTTGCACGGTTTCTGGCAATAACACGATTTTTTTCGCAACATTCGCCAAAAATGTTGGTGTGATAGAAAATATTTCAAAAAATTTCTAAGGTAAATCCTACAGCATATTTCTTTTGCATAACTTTTTTTACAACTCTCGAAAAAAAGACGATTATTTGCACGATTTATATTTACCCGGCACACTCGTGTTAAAAAAACGGGTGTACCATCTTTACATAACTTATTTCCTTTTATGTATCATCCATTTTCGCATTTCGCTGGTATTTGTCGAATTTTCGTATTCATTTCTTCATTATTTGCTTTTCTTTTCTTACTATTAGTATCAATTCTTTGCCTTTGCTGTTTCCGTTTTATTATTTCATAAGATCTCTCTCAGCTGTTTCATTGTGTATTGAATTTTTCAGGATTGCCAATCTTAATCGTTGCCAGTTGCTCTATTTCAATTTGCAAAGTAATAGTCTGCATTTCTTCATTTTTTTTAAACTATTTTAAAAACTTTTTCGAGCGTGTTAGAAGAACGATTGTGATTGGGCAACTGGGAGAATTTAAAATTAACACTTCATTTGATCACTTTCTAAAAAAATAAAAGAGAAAACATTGAAACACTTTTTTTTAATTATCACTAGTAAACGCGAGCAAATTCCTTATAATTCCGCTAGAGAAAGCTTATATTTTGACAGATAGGCCTATTTAGTCTGCGACTTACAGACTTCTTCATCTTTTTAGATCAATTTTTTTCTATGATTCAGTTGCTGAATTTCAGCTTTTTCAGAACTCATTTGCATTTCATCGGTATCCATTTGTTTTCGACAGCGACGTGTCATGTCAATGCTTTGTCTTTTTTGTAGTATTCTTTTAACATCCTGCCCGTTTAAAATTTTTTTGAGTGTTTTGAAATTGTAACTATCTTCCCATCATCATGGGATTCCAGTAGTGAAAAGCAATTTCTGTTAGAACCGAAGATGAGAAGAAAGTATCGATAGGCACAATAGCGTTCGGCAGGCTGTGAAATTGAATAGAAGAAGTTCGAAATTGAGGTTAAGGGTTTTGTTAAGCAGAATTTCGAAGCAAGCACATTATCTTTTGCCACACAACCCCATGTCCTTTTCTATTTATGTATCGTTACCTCATACAGTCACGTCACGTCTTTCTAGAAGCGCCTAAGTAAAAAGGCAACTGTTCAAAACTGATGAACTAAAAGATTTATACTGTTGTTGTGAACCCTATTTAGTTTACAAAATCCTTCTCGATTGTCTGATTCTTCAGCATTTCCAGCTTATTTCTTTCACAAATTGCTTATAGCTTGCTCTAGACTTAGTGTTCTAAAATGAGAGCTTTCGATGCCAGGTACCATTTTTGTATGATTGTGTGGTAAGTACAATCATACGCTATGCCCAGGGAGTCGAGATATGTTCCTTAGCGAAAAATTTCTAGACGAGACCGAAAATAGAACCCAGCCACCACCAGCATGGTGTTGCTTTGTAGCTGAGCCTTCGTTTACCGACTGAGCTAAGTGAGGATCCTTAAAATGTATACCGCACCCAAGTATCTTCTGGCGAACAGTATTCTCTTAGACTTTTTTCTGATACTTTTTGAAAACCTCTTCAAATTTAAACCGAACCAAAATGTCAATTGTCGAATTAGTTGGTCATTTAGAATTTTTGAATGCTTTGACAAAGTTTCTTTTGTTTGATTAGTGACACTTTACACCATGGTGCATTTTTGACGCTTAGTGCATTTATTTTAATACAAATCGAATTCCAGATTATTGTACTTAGCTTCTGTAACATTTCTGCTTCTGCAATCTTGTTATATTTTTGACGTAGGACTACGTCTTTCATTTCTATACTGGGGCGCCGTTCTAAAATTTCTGAAATCGACCGCGTTACGGGTCGTTTTGGAGATTTTGAGCGATAATAACTAAGTCATTGCATAAACGATTTTCATATCGTTTGCACCAATCGATTGGAAATAATTCTACGTATGAGTTTTAGTAATCAAGTCAATTGATTTTTAACATTAACTTATTAAAAATAACGTAAATGTAAGGTGACGTCTTATAATTTCGATTCGCAGAGCAAATTAACCAAATTTCCTAGCACAGTTTTCAAATCTAAGCAAGAGACGTCTCCCATCGCCTTCTTCTTCTTATTCTTTGTTCTCGAGAGGTAGATTCTGTTTCACGCTAATGTTTGGCGAAACAAATGATTCCCCTCCCTTTTAATGAATTTGATTCACATTGCTTTAGTTGATACCCCTTTTGTTCATGCAATGGTACCCGATGCCATGATAAAAGACACATTTCCGAACAAATATGCCTCATTCGTTCGGCAGCATTGGAGCTGCGCGGATCTCCCGGTGGGCGGTGGGCGACCCAGCAGCATCGCTCGGTGCCTAGCATTGGCAGCAGTAGCCGGCGGTACCCAGCAGCAGCTGGCGGTACCCAGGAATGCTCAGCTGGTCGCGGCAAGCAGCTGGCGATCGGTACCCAGCAGTAGCCACGCTGCTATTGTGTCTGCTGATGGTTTGTATTGTAGTAAACGAACAATGTTGATGAACTGGCTAGAAAAGCCTCCTGCCCTCGATAATTGCTTGTGCAATGATGTTTACTTGAACATTTTGCATGTTAGTGTTGTCATTTTGCGATGGAGCATGTTTTCGTGATTCATTTGACTGAAGTTAATTCAAAAGAGCAGATGTGAGCTCCGACTTTGTGGTGGCTTTTATTATTTTGCTCTGCACTAAAAATTTCGAAAATTTTGAAATTTTAATCGATTTTAATTTTATATTGTCAAATCTGCCTTTGATGCTTGAATTGGGATTTATTTTTGCTACGCTGGATCATCTGTGAACCTTCAGCCTTCAATCGCTTGGTCACTGATGGTTCAAAATGGATGATGCTGTTCTGCAAAGCCAATCTAATCGTGGAAGGAAATTCGATTGAAGCGAATATTAAGGGTTTTGCTCCCTTATGCTTAAAGTGTGGCCCAGCTAGAATTGGAACATGGACATTGCGCATATTTCGGATATACATTAACAAAATATTATTCTGTTTTAACTTAAATGATCGAATTTATATGAACTTTAGAGGGAAAATACAACAACAAATTAATCATCTTGTTTTCGAAGAAATTTGCAGACTTTTCCCGGAATACGTTTCATCAACCGACGTTCATTATTCTCATTCATCGGTTTTGCAATCTTATTGCACTTGGTTCTCAATTAATTGATGCTGGTCGCGGCAGCAGTAGCTGGCGGTACCCAGCAGTGCCCAGCTGGTCGTGACTTAAAAAGCAGCTGACGATGGCAGTACATACAGTGGATTCCTGTCAAATATTCAGGCCATACAAATTTCGATCGCGTTCCCCCCGACAATTGATGAAACCCGCCCTTTTCAGGGCGAACAAAACAATTTGCCAAATTAAAGAGTTTGTTTTATTAATATCTTATGAGCTAATCGAGTAATGAAAATAGCATTACAACGCACCGTTTCAACATGGCGTAACTTGAAGAGCCCGGATAAAATGGCCGAGCCGCGTCTATCTATATGTAAATCCTGATTTTCTCTGTTCTGAAAATTACTTAAGGTGGTTTCCTTCCAATTATTCAGGCCATCCTGCTACTTGAAAAGACCGAGAAGAAAATTTGATCGCGTACCATGTTCCCCCCGACAATTAATACAACCCGTTTTTTTCAGGGCGACCAACACGATTTACCCAATTGAAGAGTTTGTTTAATTTAAATTTCGTTGCCTTTGTTGTAATTCTCACCTTTTCATGAAATATGGTACCTAACGCCGCAGCCAGCGGTAACTAGAATAGTTTCAGCTTTCCTTCTATTAGTAAAATTGTTTTTTATTAATCCATTCTCTGTCTTATATACTAATTTTACAGATAAAGTGTTTTATCCCATTGGGCTCTTCAGCTTTGTTTAATCTTTTATGTGTTTTATGTGTTACGTGTGTGTTGTGTTATAATTATTTTTTCAGTTCAGCCCTTGGGGCATTGGTAGTTTTAAAATTTGATAACCTACCTAATCTATAACTAAAACTACAATTTGAAGATCCCAGGGGTGGGGAACCAGATTCCGAATGATCTGGTGATCCGATGTCAGGCAGCGTGCCCTGTACCGATTGATAGACTCACTAAAGGGATCGTCGAGCATTTTTATCTCGGCCAGACGGTGGACCTCAGATGTTCTTGTCCTCGGAGGGGTGTTCATTATCATCCTGAGGAACTTATTTTGAATACGCTGAAGCTTCAGGTGATGTGTTTTAGCGCAACTCTCCCAGATTGGCATGCCGTATTCGATGACTGGAAGTATGATTTACTTGTAGACAGCAAGCTTGTTTTTCAGGGATAATGTAGACCTTCTGTTGATCAATGGGTACAGTAGTTTCAACAGAACGTTACATTTTGGGACAGTTTTGTTAACCTGCTCCCTGAAAATAAGCTTGCTGTCTATGGTAACGCCAAGATAGACAGCTGATTTGGCCCATTCCACCGTTGTGTTGTTTAGGCTTATTTTACAAATCTCAGGCGGAACAAGTTTGGGAGAGTTGGAGTGTGGAAATAGGATGACCTAGGTCTTCGCCGCGTTGATACAGATCTTCCATTCGGTGAAATATTCAGACAGAACATTCAGGCTTCGCTGCAGTTTCGCTGTGAGCGCTCTTATTACCCTACCATTGTGGACGACTGCGGTATCATCGGCGAACAACGACAGAGATCCATTTTCAGGGAGCGGGGGTATGTCCGAGGTGAATAGGTTGAACAGAAGTGGACCTAGTATACTTCCCTGCGGAACACCGGCGGAAATCTCCTGTGCATCGGAAACTGCACCTTGCAGCGAAACACGGAATGTCCTGTCCGACAGATAAGATGGGTAGATTGTATCGTTTTAGCTTGTACACCAGGCCATCATGCCACACGTTATCAAAGGCCTTCTCGATGTCGAGAAGTGCCATGGCAGATGATTTCGAAACAGACTTGTTCCGTCTGAGGATGTTAATGACTCGGTTAAGTTGGTGAATTGTCGACCGACCACGTCGGAAGCCAAATTGTTCGTCGAGCAAGATGTTCAGCTCGTCGGTCGGATGAAAGAAGCCGACGGTAGATCGCTTTCTCAAATAGCTTGGATAATCCTGAGAGAAGGCTGATGGGCCTATAGCTCTTGGAACATGAAGGATCTTTCCCAGGTTTCTGGATGGGGATGACTTTGGCTGACTTCCAACACGTGGGGAAGTAGCCAAGTCGGAGGCAATGATTGAAAACAATCGCCAGATGGTTATAGAACTGGGGGCTCTGTTGATTGAGCTTCAAGTTCAAGATGTTATCGAAACCTGGGGCCTTCATGTTCTTTGAACATTTGATATAAGCCAACAATTCGTCAGCTGAGATCTCCAACTTCTCTGTGAAGTCGTTGGGGCTTAGATGGATGTTAGTAATAAGCGCGCTCACGGCATCTTCATGTGGACTGACGATGTTGTTTCCGAGATTATGGGAACTGACGAAGTGTTGACTTATCTCAGCAGCCTTTTCTGCAGGAGTTATCAATCGATCCTTAGAGCCATTGCTGTCCAATGGGATCAACGGTGGAATGGGCCTTAGTTTAGTTTTTAAAATTTTGGTCAACTTCCAGAACGGCTTTGCACAATCTGGGAGAGAGCGGATCTTGTCGGCAAAATTGTTATTCTCAAGGTCCACCATTCTGGCCTTATTAATTTTTGTCAGTCGATTGCAGTGACGTTTGAGCGTTGGCAAACCAGTTCGCTGGTATTGCCTTCTGAATGGCGTTGCGCAATTGAATAAGTTCTTTAGTGGGTCTATCAATGGGTACAGAGTCACTCACCTGATCAATCACCGGTACATGTTGCTCCCGGGCCTGGGAGATCGCTTGCTCGATGCAGCTGCCGTTCGATGTCGACAACCGAATCGAGGTGCATGTCGAAATCGATATTGCCGTCAACGTGTTGTCGGAACCTCTCCCAACTGGCGCGATGGTAGTTCCGTCTGGCGATACGATGCCGGTTGACCGAGGAGCCAACTTTGGCCACCACCGGATAGTGGTCCGAGCTGAGCTCCTGGTGTACGATCGGCTGGGCGATGTTGTTCCTCATGTTGGTGAGGAAGATGTCGATTGTCGATTGGACCCCGGATCGGATCAACCGGGTGGGAGTATCCGGGCCCAGGACGGTATAATGTCCCTCTTCCAGGTCTTCCTGTAGAATAATTCCGTTCCGATTCCGCCGGGTGTTCCCCAGGCTTCGTGTTTCGCATTTAGGTCACCGGCGATGATGAACTGCCCCTGCCTCCGAGTTAGCTTACGGATGTCGTTTCGTAGGGCCGTTGTTGTTCCGTTGTTGGTACTGGCTTGCTTGGGACAATAGGCCGCGATGATGGTGATTGAGCCGACAGCAGTTTCGACCTCGACTCCGATGGCTTCGATGGACTGCAGCTGAAAGCTCGAAGCAGATGGCATTTGATGTTGTAGCGCAGGGCTACTAAAACTAATAACAGATGGTTTGATGAGTCTTTAGACTGAACAAAATATAGTAAATATTTAATTCTTTTACAATTCGTCCACATTAATTCTATTACAATTCCTCCACATCAACAAGCAGTCCTACTGTCGACTTTGCAGATATGTCACTCGACATATCTCACCTTTCGTTTTTTCTTTTCTTTACTGATCTTTTTAATTTCGTGATAGCCTCATTCTTTTTCTATTTTAGTTTGTTAAGAAATGACTGACTGGTTTTAAACTATTTAATGTTTTCAATTATTCATAGTTAATATGTATTATCATTGCTTGCCTTGCAAATCCACAATTTCATAGTGTTTCTAGGTTTTCCTCACCACGTTTCATTATTTTGAATTTTTTTTCGTTGATATACACCAGATTAATTTTTTGCACGATTTTTCTCTGATTTTTTCAACGACTTTTTAAACACTTTCTTGAAATAA
>JASCZW010009992.1:0-39129 GCA_034211315.2 Aedes japonicus | reverse complement strand
TAAGCCAAAGGAGGCGTATACAACGAAATTGTTTGTGTCTTGATGAGCCATACAACAATGTTTGCAATCTTTCATACAACAGGCTTGATTCAAGCGTTATCTGCTAAATTTACATAAAATATCCCATTATTTTCTGCCAAGTCTAGCATTCCCTTTTATGTGCATTAGATAACGCAGAAAATTCAATTGTTTCTTTTTAAATCTGTGTAGAAAAAGTAAAGGCTTTCTATCCAAAAAAAATGATATTCAACCTTGGATTTACTTTAATTGTGTTCCTTAGACCTAATGTAATGTCTGGCTTCCGTTTTCCGCTGCATTCAAGTATTTCAAAACTTGAAAATACAGAAAAACACAATTCTCGAGGACTTTTTCAAACAGATTATGCCTGATTTGTAAAACAAAGAGTGGACGTAAGATTCAAACGTTATATTCTTGAAACTCTTAGCACTTTCTCATTCAAACTAGGGTCACCAACACAAGGAACATTTCTTTAAATACGATGCCGACGCTACTTTCCGAGATTTTTTGGAGAAATTTACGTTTGAATCTTTCTTCTCCTCTTTATTTACAAACAAGATACGTCTCCTAGAGGGTTTGAGCTGTTTAGTGGAATACCTGTAACTAGAAATTAGAAGAAGAATTAGTATCTTCCATTTAATTCCAACTACACTCAGTAGCAAAAAAAAAGCCGAGCAAAATTTTGCTTCCAAAAAATGCCATGTTCAACCTACTGTAACTTTGTCAATTATCAATATTTCTAGCTGAAACTTTCACCACACTATGAACAATGTATAGATCTTATGTGGTCGAAATTGTATGTTGATCAGGCTTATAAATTTTAAGTTTTCATTACATATGTGAAAAAAGTCATTTTTGGACATACCAATTTCAAAACTCCGTATTTCTGTGAAAAATTTAGATAACATATTTTAAATTTCACAATAGCCTAAAAACACATAAGAAATAATGTGGACGAAATTTTAACTATTTCCATCAAGTGGTTTGGACTACAGCTGGCGTCAAAGTTGACGCACCAACATAAGTATTTTCCTTTTTCACCCGATATTGACCATGCTGAAGTATCGGTGCACAAAAAAGCCGAGGTGAATTCATCTTATTAAGACACACGATTTGTTACGCCTGAAATATCCAAAATAACTAGTGTAACTCACGAAGAACTTCAAAATATGGCATACAGCATCAATTGGATTGAAAAAACTACGTGTACAGTGTTATACAGTATTATTAGAAGAATTCACCTCGGCTTTTTTTGCACCGATATTTCAGCACGGTCAATATCGGGTGAAAAATGGAAATACTCATGTTGGTGCGTCAACTTTGACGCCAGCTGTAGTCCAAACCACTTGATGGAAATAGTTTAAATTTCGTCCACATTATTTCTATGTATTTTTAGGCTATTGTGAAATTTAAAATATGTTATCTAAATTTTTCACAGAAATACGGAGTTTTGAAATTGGTATGTCCAAAATGACTTTTTTCACATATGTAATGAAAACTTAAAATTTATAAGCCTGATCAACATACAATTTCGACCACATAAGATCTATACATTGTTCATAGTGTGGTGAAAGTTTCAGCTAAAAATATTGATAATTGACAAAGTAACAGTAGGTTGAACATGGCATTTTTGGAAGCAAAATTTTGCTCGGCTTTTTTTGCTACTGAGTGTACGTTGTATCTCGACAGATACGTATTTCGTCTATAATGTGCAGATTTTCATAACTACTAATAACTCATTCAATTACATAACTTCGTACTAATAACTCGAGTCGAGTTATTAGTACGAGACACTGAAAAGTCTGCACATTGTGACGAACAACGCGTATCTGTCGAAGATAAGAAGGTAGTTGAAATTCAAATGGAAGACATTACCTCTCTAATTTCCAAGATACGTCTGTTTGAAAGTTCAAGAATTTTATTTTATCAGAAGCGTAAATTCTCTCCTCCTTTGATTCCATGCCGCATAAACAACAAAATTGTTTGCAAATCTTCATTATGCCATACAATGGTCGCGTGCACTAGGCTATTGAGCTTAAATTTACATGAAATATCCCCTACTTGCCAAATTTAGCATCTCTTTATATGCTTTGATAGTTTTTGTTAATGTTCTCTTCTTATTCGTATTACAGATATATGTGCTGTCATCGAGATACGTTTGACGTCATGGCAGTGTCACAGGTGCCGAGTTGGGTGAAAATTAATACAGCGTAGCTTATCCGTTCGATGGAGCAGCGCGTCGTTTGCCAAAACGGCACAAAAATCAAAATCTCATTGAGCACAAATGTGCAAGAGACAAATGAAGAACTGATGGATAGCCCATCATTGTTATAATCGGACTGTTGGAAACATACGAATTATAATTGAGGCCAAAGAACAGAATACGGCTTCCAGATTACTTCATTCATTGCTTCCATTGTTTGCAGCCATAAACGGATACAATGTTTCACTTTTAGTGCCTCTATTTACTACAACCTAAAGAAATTCATTGAATGTATCACGCCATCAATGATGGCCTGCTCCATCATCGGTTGCACGATATTTCCGCTGAGGTGATTTGTCACACGTCTTCGGTGTTATTTTCGCGTGCACGGAGATAAATAGGTTCACTGCGTAACTGTCATTCGTCACGACACTGCTTTATTCGTAATTTTCTTCCATTTTTCCACGTTAACGAGCCCTCAAAGACCACGTTTATGCGGATGGTGGTTGCGCGGCGAGAGAATACGCACAGAGGAGCAAAGTGTATCAGCGCGCGAACAGAACAAACCGGTACAGATTCAGTCAGCAGAGCGAGCAAATGGCGGCTCAAATGGAATCCCGCAGCGCAGGGCATTGAAGACCGCCTATACGCTTCATGATTATCAACAAATCGGTTCAAATGGTAGTTACGTATACGCACTGACTGTACCACTGAAATGGGTACCTTCAAAAGTGGGTGGTGGAACAGTATTATCGCCCATCCTTTGCTCTTGCCACCAACCAGATGTAGAGGCATAGCTAGTGGCGAATGTACGAGCGCCATGGAAATATAACAGTTAAACGGATTTAAAATCTATTACAAGTGAATTGCCGTCTAAATGTACTGTCTGTTCGTTCCGTTACCAGCTGCATGAGGTACCGCGAATCATTTTCCAGATCTGCCCTGTAATTGTCACACAGCTCGGAAGCAGGAGCGATCTGTGAAACGAGTGAAACCGAGCCAGACTGCCTGCCGCAGATCCGAGCTAGGTAAACACACGAGCGTCATTCTCGATAGCGTAGCAACTACGTTCCGATTAGTCAATTTTATGAGCATCGCCTTTGTCTTTCTCGAACGCCGCCACCATTATATACCTGGTTCTTCAGGTTTGCTTCTGCCATCTTCACTATCATCCAGTCAGTCGAGCTGCGGAGGCGGATCGACGCAGCGACTAAACCATGTTTGAAAGCAGAAGAGCTGACTTTCACTGACAGATTGTTTCCATGATGCTGAAGGGAGATTATCTTCCGCTGTGGAAGGGATATCCGTCGTGGTTTAGCGATACCAAGCCAAGTAGTACAGAGCGTGAACGTAGCCTTGTGAAATGCACCATTTTCGCCGGCTTCGGGAAGATGACCTGAGATTGTTGCATTATTGGAAACGTCAAATTATTGAGCACGCCGACGAGTGTTCTCGTAGAAATCGACAGATTTGCAGGTCCCACTGGAACATTCATTAGTACAACATCCATGAATCTATCATCCGTATAATTTAACTCTCCCTTGTCCCATACCGGCGATGCCTGACTGAGCCAGATTAATCACCAGACGTTGGCGCCGCGTTCAATTGCACATTGCAACTACACAACTTCCTGCTCCTGTCTTACCGATCGATCCACAAGGTATCTCCCCATGATTACAGTACCGAAACATGGATTTTAAGACTAGGTGGCAGCAGAATTGACTTACTCACTAGTTGATGGCCGTTTCACTACCTGAGTTACCGCATATGACACTGTAACAATAATCAATAATACTTACTCTCCTCTGTCGAGCATTACGTACAATGAATTATTCAATTCCATTGTCTCTTCGAGACCTGATCTGTTTGTCTTCATCGCCAGTCGCTCGGCTGGCTGGCTGTCTCGCTCAGAAGGGTGATTTGCCAATGGCTTCCCAAGGTGCACCGAGACTCGAAGACCCGCTAGCCCAGGCTAAGATGTCGAGAAGCTGAAAAGTCATTTATCGGTTCGGTCAGTCAACCTGAACGAAGAGAAGCTAATCGAATCCATCCGTCTCGAAGGAAATTCACTATCACTAATATCATTCATAATGATGGTTATCACATATTTAGTTGCATAAAATTATCCGGCAGATTTGTTCATCATCTCACTCTGTTATTTCTGTGGAAATTGCACGCTAATAGGTCCCATCCGAGTGCTTGTGAGGACTTCATTAGAGATGCCAAGGCAACAAATGACGAAAGAATGGATTGATTTCAAATTACGTAGCTAAGGATAATTTACTCAGCAGTTGACCAATCAATGCTGCGTTTGCGTTTCAGCTAGCATACGTACAAACAACATGTTCCGCTGATATTAGGCGTCAGATACTGATCATGCGTCTGATCCGGCACCGTTGCCAGAGCCAAGGCTGGCTAACAACAACACTCCAGCGGATTGAATCTACGCAGCACACATTGTCCCAGGGGATAGCCCATCTGCGAGTTGATCTTGCCATTCGGCAGCGAAGCTTTACGTCGAGTTAAAATAGAGATAACTGACGAATGATTGCGAGTTCAATAAAGGTCATAGCATTTGCCATAGTGGTATTAGTTCACTTGATAACCTGAATCCTTCATTTAACACATTTTGAGATCTATTAGTTATTTATCTAAATATGCTAACGTGTTGGAGGCCTGATTCAGCAACTTTTGTGAACAGCTATCGAATGCAAAAAGAATTTAAACAGTTTAGATTTTCAACTATATGATTACAGATATTTTCAAAATGTCTGTGTGAATCAAGAAATTTTCAAATTTTATTTTATCAATATGATTCGTCATACTTGCGTGAGAAGGTGTAGACCATGATATTGAGAGCAGAGCAATCAGTTACTAGAAAAAAGTAATTATACTCTTCTAATACATTTGTTTTGGAGAGTCTTTTCATTTGTTTCTCGTCTTTAAATGTCACTACTCTCTGAAGAATTTCATTTCCTGTAGTTTGCATGTATTTCTGGTATGCCTTTATTTGAAGGTCTGATTACATATGCATTGAAAAATGATTTGAAGGGTTTCATCAATTACGCAATTAAATATTTACCAACAGGTGGAGAATCCTCCCATTTGTTACACGTACACAGATAGGAAGAAACATTTGTCTCATGTTTACCCATAAAAGAGAATGCAAATACCTGGCAGAAAATAGCGAGATACCATGTAAATTCAGTTAGGATAACGTCAACGAATTTGTTTCGTATGAAGACTGCAACACAGGTAGCGCATCGAAGATTGCAAATCTTCCTGTTGTTTACACTTTCGCTTGAATTAACGACGGAACTTGACGTTTTTGCTGCACATTTTTATTTAGCAAATTCTATGCGTACATGTACCAAAATGGAGCGTTTAGTGCGCACATCTTCGAGGCGATCGCAAATTATAATGGATGGCGAGTGATACTCAACGGCCGGTATGAGCACGAATAATTGACGTCTCATCAGATACAGCGCCGACGTCATATATTTTCACTGCTGCCTCGAAGAAGGCCCAGGCCGACGAGTGAGAAGGGAATGGTCAGTCGCTCTCTGTGGCGCAACAAGGAGATCTGCCTGTCCGCCGTCACTTCACACACGAAAGAATGCATCCTTTAGCGACGCTTCGTCCCAGGATTGTTTCAGCCAGACAGATAGAAATGTAGACCAGTCATTGCCACAAGAAGGAGAAGTTGAAGGCCAATGTTGCCGAAAATCACATGAGTCAAATATCGCCAGTTTCGTCACCGTTTCATACATGCCTCAGACTGTCAAGGCAGTTTGTAGAAAATCAATAAACGAGCTGACTTCAGCTGCAGCGAGTCATCTTTGTTTTATCACATCGAAATAACCCCTGATTTTAATGCATACGTTACACTGAATCTTTGGCATTGTTACAGACCCAATGCGCAAAACGATCAGATTGACACTCAGTGAAGCTAACTGTCATTCCCTGTCTCCATGCGTTCCCCAGCACAGAGTGATATCATTAGCTCAGCATTGTTAAAGGTAAATACACTGTTTGCTGTAGAGAGTAAATTAGATTCGCACAATTGCGGACTGTTAATTCAACTGCAATAAAAAGTGTTTCACTCCTTTATGCAGCATCTATTAGTCCTAAATTTGTTTAGAAGCGATCTAGACGAGCGAAATTGAAGCCAGGCAAGAAAACGAATCACAGAAATGGCGTGAACAAACACATGCCAATGGAATACCACGAAAATATACCTGCAGCCATGACAAGAGTAAGCGTAGCTATCCGGATTTGTTCCGCCCATTTTCCCAGTAGCTGCAGAATGATTAAATTGATTTACTTACAGTCTGTCGATATGTTGTTTCAAACTGCCCTGAAACATCCGAGAATACCAGTCATTATGATATTCTCTTTATAAATTTTGAATCAAGCCACTAACACGTTGCATTTCAAATGAAAAATGTCTTCTGAGAGTTTCCGTTTCTCATCTCTCTGATATCAATGTCTGTAGAAATCTGTAACTTTAGTACGCCCGTTAGTTTGTAATCTGTATATAGTTCGTATGCATTAAATGTCTCTATAAATACGCATTACAGCTCCGTATATCTGGCATCCCTGACTGAATTGATCGTCGGAAAGAAACTGACTGTTATCCGTTGTGCTGATCTTTTAAATGATTGAAATATTACATCACGCAGTAGTTTAGACTGCATCACGATACACATTTCGACAGTCGAGTATAAGGTTTATTTGTTACCTTGCTTGAATTACCTAACATTTCATTATTCAGAATACTGCTTCAGACGCTGTTCCAACGTTGCGACGGCAAAAGGAAAGTTACATCACAGTGGATTGGGCGTCGACTATTTCCAAAGATGACTAGAGTTGGTGATGACATCATCACTGTCGCGTGACGACATCGAAGAGCTACGCTGCTTCACTTTAAACATCTAACATTCAATGGCCGCTGCATATATTTATGGATCGATCCGTCGATCTATCTGGTTCATCCCAAGACTACCTTTCTCTATACTTGGTACTTAGTTGGGATTTAGAGTCGATTTTCTTTAAATTTTGAGGATTCGCTGAATCTGGGAAAATTCTTCAAAACCGTTTTGAATATGAATATTATCATGGATGAATGATTTTGTATTTCTTCTCTTTGTCAGTGATGGGAAAATCTCATGCTTAATTACAGCTCTGGCATACTTGAGCACTGAAATTGTAGAAGCCTTCTCATAACTTGGCAGTCGGCCTGCATACCTGCCAACTCACTCTGTCTTCCAGAAAATACGTTTTTTCCTGAACTTTGTTTACTATCTAAACTTCTGATGAGTCCCACTTTGGAATGTTTCACTTCACTTCCCACTTGGTTTGTTCCTGTAATTTCTGAAAGTTCCCGCACTTCGGGAAGTTCTGAATTTCAATAAAAACTTACATTAGGATGTAGCCTTTGAGTGTTTCTCCTGTTTTTCTCAGATTAAAAACCAAGATACCATGAAAGTTTCCCAACTACCTTTGGGAAATTCCTTTGAACTTACCTTCCTCCTGAATGTCAGTATAGGCCTCATATTTTCTTGAGAAATTTTCATGAAATCATAGTGCCTCCTCTCTGGCAAGTTTTTTCCCTGAGTTCCGGGAGTTTTTCCTGAGTTTCATCTGCCTAAACACTGATGTCCTAATTTTCTTCTTCCCAGACTTCTAAGTAGTCTTCATCGAGTACTTGGGGATTTTCCCACCAAGCAGCCTCGAATCCTGAAATAGGCCTGACACCAAATCCAGGGAAGCACGACATTCTTAAAAGCCTCTTCAAGTCCCAGTGTCTCACTCAAGAGTCCTAAAATTTCATCTGAACTCATGAAAGCAGTGTTTTGGAGTTCCAAATAACTTTGAAATTTGTTCAAATCTCTGAGAAGATCCTTCCAACTCTGTAGAGAAGTCTGCCTGAATGTCTAAGACGTCTGAGTACTTGTTCGGTACTTGAGAAATTCAAAGCGCTTCCTGGTTTGCATTTGTTCTCCCGAGTTCCTTGAGTTTTGTCTCCGAACTCTGGGAAGTCCATCTTAAATTTTGCAAAATTTAAAACTGATGGTATGTTCAAATCCTATAGTTCTGACGCTTGATTTGAGAAGGCCCTTCCTGATTTCGGGAAGCCTTCCCTAATCCCAGATATACTACATCCTCAATGAACACTTCATAAATCACTGAATCCGTGAGTCGATACAATCCAGCGCAACGTACTGAAATATCGGCGTTTAGGCACGAAGATCGAAATAATCATCTGATTGCTCAAAACCTCTCACATTTTCTTCAGCCTCTGAGTCTGCGTGACAATGATCAGTTTGAGAGCTGATGTTGTCAAAAACGAGAAAACTGAAATAAATGGCTTCTCTGGTCTGTTCAACATTAGTTTATTATTTACGCCAATGTGCCTGGCGATAATAGTTCGACATTCCATCGATTTGCAATTTTTGGTTTTAAATAGAATTAGACATGTTTTAGCTGTATACCAGCCTTTCTGTTAATGTTGCCTGTCATTACTGACTATTCATTTCAAAGTCAGTAGTTCGAACACATTCGGAGAAAAGCCGCTCATTGCAATGCGAACAAATTAACTGATCCTTTTCATTGGCTTCCATTCTAGGCTCTCGATCTTCCCGGTACTCGAACTTTCTAACCTGTTACTGAAGGAAGCTAACTGAGGTGATCATTACCACAGAATCCCGAACTCTGAGAATTCCGAAAACCCTCTCGAACACTTCCACTTCATGAATCATCCGAAAAACACTTTAATTTATACAACATCAGAACCTTTTTTGCACGTCTGAATTTAGTAAATCTGTCAGTCTAAGGCAGGAAACCGACAAACTCATTTAATACGTCAGTTCCGCATTGATCTGATTTCAGGTCTTCCAAGCTTTGGATACTTCAGATGAACTCTCCTTTGAACGACTTCAACTTGCTTTCCTAAGGTTTGTACATTGGAACTCTGGTTGTCACCCATCTGGAACGACCATCTCGAAAAGTTCTACTTCGAGTAGTCTACAT
The DNA here is from genome assembly GCA_034211315.2 of Aedes japonicus. Lineage (NCBI taxonomy): Eukaryota > Metazoa > Arthropoda > Insecta > Diptera > Culicidae > Aedes > Aedes japonicus. The sequence goes on along the minus strand of JASCZW010009992.1, from coordinate 29,876 downwards.
TGTTAACTTTCGAAATTCCCATAGTGTCTTATCCTGAGCATCGAGGAAAACTCTCAAATTCGGGAGTTCCACTTCATCCAGTTGTTTCACTTGTAACTTCATGACGTCTATCTCGTAACATATGGAAGCTACGACCTGACCACGGATGTCTGTCCCTGAATCCTGGAGAAATTCCCAACCACAAGAAATGCCTACATCAGAAAACTTGTTACCCAGGAGTATTCTTTTTGATGAATTGTCTTTCTCTGATCTCTCCAAATCTCCACTCAGCATACTTGAGGCTCATATACTCCTTCTGAATACTTGCTGAACCTCCCAAATTTTCTAGGAGCTCCCATGATTTTCAATAATCCTACAGAAGTTTTTGTTAGATTTGATATACACACACCCATTGTGTGTTGTGATGGTACTTACATGCTTGCCCTATAAAATTTCGCAGATCCTTCATAAATACAGCATTACTTTATGTATAAATGATATCATGACATTGCCAGTCTTCTTCAGCTCAGACCAAGAAAATAGTTTATATAACTCGATTATTGCCTGTGCCTGGCGCATGCATTGGCAAATCCCGAAAGACAGCATTGCTCGTGGGTACCCTGAAAAAAATCTAGAATCTGAAACGTTCATAATTTGTCTAAAACAAATAGGCGATTTACGCTGTAAATAAATCCAACAGCGGAGATACACCTGTGTTAAATCGCTAGAACCAGAAAAACAATAGGTAGTATAAGAGAAGACAACTTTACCATGTCAACGGGATTTCCCGTTTACCTCCTGCATGGGTTAGTATGGCAAAGGGTTATGCCTGATCTGATACTGTTCATCGTTCGCTTCAACTTCAAATCTTCACTTCAAAGCTGCCGCTGTACCATACGGAACTATCAATACACTTTCTACATGTCTATCTGTTCTAGCAAATAAATTTCCGTTCATGTTTCGCATGAAGATGAGAATGATCTGCTTCCGACATTAAATAATTCCATAATAATTCCATCAACTGATTAAACTATTCAAAATTCCGCATGTATTACAACATTGGTACATAGTAAGCCTATTAGTTGGCCCCTATGAATAAACCTCCCATAAAGATGTCTTGATAGTTTGGGGTGATACTTTGGTTACTCTGACATGAGTTTGTTGACGAGTTTATTCATTTAATAATTTGATCTCTTTATGCACCATATGTTACAGTAGGTTAAGTCAGTATCCACGAAATTCGTTTGCTCAAAATAATCGAGTCAACTAAAGAGGCAATTTTCTTTAAATTGTTAATAGTAATGTCATGACATTGATGGTGATATGGTATTTCTGCTAACAACTCTTTGGTTTACGAAAGAAACTAAATCCTATGTCATAAAATCTCATATTTCCACTACAAATTGTACAAGCTGTCTGCCCTGTTGATATCTCTTCAATTCTTCATCTGTAAGCTGACTGTTCAGTCTCCAACGGCAGGGTGCTGTCTGGCAGCGCTTCGGTAGGAGAGTACGGTCGACAGTTCCTCTTTTGCGGCTTGGCGAAATGGAATCTGCCGTAATGTTTGGCCTGGCTGTTGACCAGCCTGCCAGTGCACTCTGGTTGCATTCACACTGATTGTTCCACTTCTCTCTCTTTCAGCATCTTAACTTGTTGCCTGCTTTCGTTTATTTGCCTTCATCCTAGCAACATAGTTATTTCATTGAGAGCTTTCGCCGCAGACAGTATGATTATCAAGTATTAATCACATGAATCTTGCAGGCTTCAGTGAACACTGCACCAGAATGTGATGAAAATTCAGTATCTCTCCATTCATTCCACCACTTACTGATTGATACGCGTATCTCGTCTGGCACAGGTTCTTCAGTGTCTGCATTGGATGAACTGACCTACCACCTCTCTGATTCTAGTTATATACAATCATACCATTACCAGGGATTTATACTAACTAGAAAAATCTCAGATCTATTAACGAGAATGAATCCCAGCATTTGCCAATGAGAATGCAGCTCACGACTGAAGAAGGGAGGATCCATGTTCTTTCCTTCACCAAGATCTTACAAGCACTCACACAGCATCCCAGATTGATGCCTGAGAAGTACGAACACACTGAGAATTTAGTAACATCCCTTTATTCATTTCATGATACCAATACTTAACTAATAAATAAACGTAAAATTAACACATATCAACGCTAAAAAATGACATCAGGGCACCCAAGGAACGATTTGCATAGGGACATTACATTCACAGACGAGGCGTTCCTGTTGTGACCATCCATTGCACCATCAACTGATGACTCTGATTCTTGTTGCCGTAGCGTGAACTGGCCTTGAAAGGAGATTCTCTCCCTATATACCTGGCCTGGCAAAGTCTCAGCCACGAGCCTGCAGTGTTTGGCCTTCGTGGAATTGATGATTATCCTGATCAGCCAAAATATTCCATGTCACATAATTCAAAATGTTCATTCATCTGCAGTCACACAACTAGTCTCAACGAAACGGGCCTTATAATCAACATCTAATAATACCTTCTATTTCGCGTAGCTTAGGCCATGAGTATCTTCGCATTCCATAGTTACAGACAAAAAATCATCTCCAGAAATCCCAAATCATGTTCCGGGCATAACGTGATCCAGAATTATCTGCTACTCCAAGGCTCATTTAATGTAATTCATTAAATTATATTAAATACAACGAGTAAACGCAGCGGGGCCACCGATGACGCCACTATTATGACTAATCAGTGATCCACAGCGAGAGAACCGATATCTTTAACAAGATGTCAGACCCATTAAAATTTCTGCGTATCGGCTCTGATTTCCATTTAATCATCAATCAAATCATTTGAATTGCTCCAGTTAATAACTGACGGTTTGCGGGGAACAACTGTAATACCGTTTTCCGACGAATACCGATTGCCTGTTTTAAATTTCGACGCGAACGCAATTCAATACTCATTTATCTGCCAATGGAGAAATGCGAAAGTACCAGTTTCATTTATTGCTTCATTATCCCGGTTTCAATGAATCGTACATTAACCAGCTCCTGCTTCCATTGTCACGAAAGATCAACCGTTCCTATCTAATTGTCTCATCGACAGAAACAATTATCAATCACTAAAAATTTAATTAACTTCTTCACTTGCATGGCCTCTCCATAAATACCGCAACATGTTTATACCATTGTCATGCGTTCCATTACTGCATGAGGCGACGCGTATGAAATCATTTAGTCGGTCAACATTACAGAGGCCAAATAGTCTCGAATCACCTGCCTTACAGATCTATTTTCCATTGTATCTGCACATCATGTATCTTAAATGATGATACTAGAAGAAAATTGGTGTTCACTTGATCTTCGGCAGCGTGTAGGCCTGAATGATGTCCTTCGGTGATGTCAACGCTGATCAGGCATTATATATTGTGTCGTAACGCCAGAACGCAGCCCGAGTTTAATAGCCTTCAGGCTTGTGTCTGGTAGATTAAATCAGTTCAGCAGCCGACGACGCGCTGGGCTTGTTTAGCTGACAGAGCTGAATAAAGGCCTAGTCAGTGCCGGCGATACAAGTTCGATGTATTCTGTGACGTTGCAGAGACGGTTTCTGCGCTTCGATCAGTATGTTTATCGTGTACGATATCGCCTTCTAATCAGAAGATTTAAGAGCCCTTGATCAGCCGATCTGCGTTTTCTTGCTGTGTACGTTGTTCTGACGATTCAGCTCCTGTGATGGTGAGCGCTACCGAGGATGGCTTAGCACGACGCCATTAAACGGTATATGGGGATTGTTACCTGACTACTCCGTTCCTGAAATTGATATCACATGAGCGATATCAGGTTCATATCTCGTCGTGTTCCATATTCGGCATTTTGTATAAAATGTTTAGAGGCGTTCATCGATGGCTTCCCAGCTGGTCATTACGATCAGAGCCGCTATGGGCTGAAAAGGCAGTTATTTGTGCGTCATTACGTGGTCTTTAGAGATACTTTTCAGAGTAATCGAAAGTTGCCACTGTTCGAAATTAAAGACTTGCTTCGATGTGTCGGTGGCGAGGAATGTTTATTAACGAGCTCCACTGGCTATAAACGGGTCGAACGAAGATCACTCAGCATAAGTTGATGGGTGACAGTGGAAACTTTTTTATATTCTGACATTACAAGGATTGGATCTTGGATGATTTTAATTTGAATGTAATAAATGCATAACAGGAACAAAACATGAAGAGTTTCACTTTCCCCTTGCCCAGACCCTGAAAACGCAATTGTCAGAATATAAAAAAAGTTTCCACTGTCACCCATCAACTTATGCTGAGTGATCTTCGTTCGACCCGTTTATGGCCAGTGGAGCTCGTTAATAAACATTCCTCGCCGACACATCGAAGCAGAGTCTTCCAATTTCGAACAGTGGCAACTTTCGATTACTCTGAAAAAGACATCTCCCCATTAAAGACCACATAATGACACACAAATAGCTTTACTACCCCTTTTTTCAGCCCTGCTTGGCTCTGATCGATAGAAATGACCGAACTGGGAGCCATCAGGTGAAACCTTTTTCCTCACAACGACATACCCGCAAAGAGTACCGGGGAGGAAAGCCGGAACACGACAAGTTATGAACCTAAATATCGCTCATATTAATTATCAATTTCAGGAACGGGTAGTCAGGTAGCTTAATCCCATATAAACACACCGTCGGACACCGTTCTTCGGCATCGTGGGGCTCCTAAGCCATCACCATCGGTAGCGCTCACCATCCTGGGAACTGGGAATGGGTCAGAACCAGCAGCACACAGCAAAGAAGCCTGGGTCGACAGATTAGGGAATGCTAAAATGTCGGTACCTACCTTGATTAGAGGCATTATCGTACACGATAAACATGCAGTCGAGCGATTCCAAGAACCGTGCATCGTGGGGGGAGGGGGTGCAAGATTTCAACGTCCGCAAGGGCTTACCATGCATCGAACTAATCGCCGGCAAACTGAGCCCAGCACATTCGAGCAAATAAACAAAGCAAGCCCGTCGCGTCGATCGGCTCTGCTGGACACCGCCCATCGCCGGTTGTCTACCAGACACAAGCCTGGAAGGTTTATTAAACTCGGGCTGCGTTCTGAACGTAACGAACAACAGCTGGCTCTGGCCGGGGCAATATGTGCCTGATAAAATTCGAACGTCAGTCGGGGCTGGCTTTGACGTCTGAGGGGTTGTGTTCAATTTTCCTTGCAGCACCGAGATCAAGTGAACCAATTTTCTTCAACAAAACATCGCCGATTACCTTTGCCGGGTGCATCTGCTTGGGTGTGCGAGACGTTTCCTGTGGAAAATAGATCTGTAGGTAGGTTGTTCGGTTTTATTTGGCCGCGGCGGTAGCTGGTGTTTGTGCCGATGCGGTCGACCCGGAAATTGGCATGTGGTTTCATACGCGTCACTTCGTACGGCTCGTTGCGTGTTGTGGGTGCGTATGGTTTTGCGGTACATTTTATGGAGGGCCGTGCGAAATTTTGGGAAGCGGAGTTAATTAAATTTTTAGTGTTGATGAAATTGTTTCTATTCGGTGGGATTGAAATAGATAGGAACGGTTCGGTGCCTAAGGCGGTGGCTAGGCTTAGGAGCTGGTTGGTGAATGTACGATTCGTGTTGAACCGGGATAATAAATATCATATAAAACTAGTACTTTTCACATTTCTCCATTAATGAATATAAGTATGAGATTATGCTCGAACAAATTATAGCGAAAATGATTCGAAAATGGGTTCTTCTATTTCTGAATCCATTATTTTGGAAACAGGCAATCAAAACATCTGACCTTATTACAAGCATGATGTCGCATCCGAAAATTTCAGACAGTCAATAGTATTTGTCGAAAGGAAAATTGATTTACGATTTAGGTTTTATAAACAAATCAGTTAATTAACTGAACAATTCAAAATGATTTGATTGATTATTGATTAAGTAAATCAGAGCCGTGCAGAAAATTTTATCTTTGATTCTGACATCTTGTTAAAAATATCGGTTCTCTCACTGTGGATCGCTTGATTAGTCATAATAGTGGCGTCATGTTCAGTTGGCTACACTTGCGTTTACTCTTGCTTGTCTCACAGATTTAGTTAATATTTAGTTAGTTCGTTGCCTCATATAATTTAATAATTACATTAAATAATTTACTTAGGTACTTGAATAATTCACAGATCACGTTCAAAATACCAAGAACATGAGTTTAAATTCCTGGGGTGGTTTCAATACTGTAGCTATATTGGAATGCGAAATACTCATAACTAAAGCTACGCAGAAATAGAAAATTATTGTGGAATGTTGATTATAAAACCTGCCCACGTTAAATTTCGTTGAGTTTAGTTGAGCAATTATTTTACAGATGGTTGAAACATTTTAATTATATGACATAGAATATTTTGAAAAACGATTTGATCAGGATTCTATTGGTGTTAATAATCATCAAGTTCCTGTTTGAAAGGCCAAACACGTTTGGGCGGGCTCGTAAGCAGAGACTTTTACCCGAAACCCGCGAATATAGGGAAGAGAATCTCCTTTCAAAAGCCAGTTCACACTTACAGCAATAGAATCAAGTCCTCAGTTGACAGAATATACCCAATAGATGGGGTCTAACAGAACGCCCTCGTTCTGTGAAATGGTAATAATAGGGAGGAGACAGTCCCATGCTCCCTATGCAAATCGTTTCACTTGGGTGCCCTGATGGTCCCTCCTTTTTGCCGTTGTATATTATTTAATTTTACGTTTATTTTGTAGACAAAATATTTAATTATCATAATAGATAAAAATGTCATTTACTTAAATTTCAGAGGCGGAGTTTGCGGCTTTCTCGGAAGCGACACAAGAGGTTCTGTGGCTGAAGTGCTTGCCAAAAGATCTTGGTGAGAAGAAGAACATGGGTCCTCCCTTAGCTCAGTCGGTAAAGGCGCAGCTACAAAGCAACCATGCTGGGTTCGATTCTCGGTCTCGTCTAGAGATTTTTCGTTAAGGAAAATTTCTCGGCTCCCTTAGTATGGTATGATTGTACTTATAACTAGAAATCAGAAGAAAAATTAGTAAGTCGAGTTATTAGTACGAGACACTGAAGAAGCCTGCACATTGTAGACGAAATACGCGTATCTGTCGAAGATAAGTAAAGGTAGTTGGAATTAAATGGAAGATACTAATTTTTCATCTGATTTCTAGTTACAGGTATTCCACTAAACAGCTCAAACCCTCTAGGATTCATGATTGTACTTGCCAAACAATCATACTAATGCAAAAAATGGTACCTGGCATCGAAAGCTCTCAATAAATAACTATGGAAGTGCATTTAGAACACTAAGTTGAGAGCAAAAATAAGCAAAAAAGCGAAAACAATAAGATTAAAATGCTAAAAAGAAGAAGAGAAGTAGAACAATCCAGTGCATGAATACAACCAGAGTGCACTGAAGATGCTGGACTCCGAGAAATTCAGCAACCGAACCAAACACATTACGGCAAGATTCCATTTCGCAAGAGATATAAAGAAGAAAGGAGGGCTGTCGTTCGTATACTCTCCTACCGAAGACATGACTGCCGAATTGCTTACCAAACCGTTGGGAGGTTTTGGACAGTCGAGCTACGGAGTGGAGAAGGATTGAAGGATATCAACAGGGCAGACAGCAGCACAATTTGTAGTGGAATATGAGTTTTATGACATAGGATTTAGTTTCTTTCGTAAACCAAAGAGTTGTTCTTGCTGAAGCTCTCACATACCCATCAATGTCATGACATTTTTGTACTGTTTTGGTTGTAGTTTAAAAAAAAAATTGCCGCACAGATTTATTTCGATTATTTTGAGCAACGAATTTCGTGGATTGCTGACTTATTACTGTATACATATGGTGCATAAAATGGAATCAGATTATTAGAATAGATACTTACAACTCGTCAACAAAACTCATAACCAAATAACCAAAGTATGTTTTGAATCAAACTGTCAAAATCTTTTATAGGGTTTATTTATAGGGGCCAACTAGTAAGGACTTGCAAAAGACATGTTGTAATTTTTATGCAGATTTTGAATAGTTTATCAATTTGATGGAAATTATTATAGGCAAATTGTTTAATGAAGTTTGTCAGAAGCAGATCATTTCTCATCTTCATGCGAAGCGCTAGGAGTGAACGGAAATTTATTGCTAGAACGAATAGACATGTAGAGAAAGTGTATTGATAGTTCCGTATAGGGCAACGGCAGGCTTTGAAATTGAAAGATACAAGTTTGAAAACGAGCGGAGGGCATTGAACGGTAGTATCCGAATCAGGCACATAACCCTTTACCATACTAACCCATGCAGGGTAGGCAAGGGGGAGGAAATCCCGTTGACTGGTAAAAAGTTATTCAACCGATCTTGCTCTTATACTACCTATTGTTTTTTTCTGGTTCTAGCGATTTGTCCCTCTCCCAATACTGCCTAACACGGGTGAGAAATTATCTCCCGCTGTTGGGTTTATTTTTAGCATGCATCGCCTATTTGTTTTAGGCAAATTATGAACGTTTCAGATTCTAGATTTTTTTTCAGAATTTTCCAACAAGTACTGAGATCTTTTCGGAATTTGCATGCATGTTTTTCAAACATTGCAAACTTATATGTCGAAAGTTATATAAACTATTTTTTGCTGAAGTTCTACGAAAACGAAGAAAGTTTGGCAATATTCGTAAATATCATTTATACATAAAAACAATGCTGTGGACTTATGAGAAGGATCTGCGAGAACTTTTTATAAATTGTTTTAAGCATGTAAAATTTTCTACAAAAAAGTCTAACAGAGAGGAGAGCCTATTGCTGTCGGACGTATTTTCCGTGCTACAATGGGTGGTAGTACATATCAAATCTAACAAAAACTTCTGTAGGATTGTTGAAAATCATGGGAACTCCCTAGAAAATTTAGGAAATTCCTTAGAGATTCAGAAAGGAACATACTGAAGAAATGCCTCAAAGTACTGAAGTGGAATTTACAGAAGATCAGAAAAACAATTCCTCAAAAAAAAAAACTTCTCCTAAGGTCAGGAACGGACTGCATTTAAGTATAGCAGGCATTTCTTAGTAGTTCAAGAATTTCTCAGAAGTTCAAGGACAAACATCCGTGAAGTTAAAGGTCATACTTCCCATATATTTACGAATAAACGTCCTCGAAGTTTAGGGTGAAACTTAACTAGTTAATTTAGTACAGAACTCCCCGAAATTTTGAAAAGTTTTTCCTCGATGCTCAGGATAGAACTTATAAGAATTTCCGAAAAAAAATTCTTCTTCTTAGACTTCTCAGAAAGTATGGAAGAAACTTTTTCGAAAATTAGGAGTGCATTTCCAAGAAATTCAGGAATGACTGCTCAGAAGTTTATGGCTAAACTTGCCAAAACTTAAGTTGGGATCGTTCCAGAAGTTCATCTGGGAGTATCAAAAAAGAGCAGGAGAAGACTTCCCTGAAAATCAAGAGATAATCAATGCAGACTTGTAGAAGCAGCCTATTAAGAATGAAATTTGTCGGTTTCTATTTCACCTCATTTGACAGATTGCTCATTCAGGTTGATTCGACGGTAAAAAAAAATTCCTGATGTTTAGCATAAAATTAAAAAAAAAAGGTTTTTTTCAGATGTTCATAGAAGTGAAGGAAAGATGTTCAGAAAGAAGTTTTCGAGAATTCTTCCAAAGTTCAGAGATTCCTCCAAAAATTGAAAACAATAATCCTCAATTAAGAAAAACTTTCCACTTAGAGTACCAGAAGTTCTAGAAAAAGTTCGGAAATTTTACCAGAAGGTCAGAAAACTTCGAAATAAAACCAATGAAAAGAGATCAATAGCTGTTCACATTACAATGAATAACTTTCTCCGAATAATGTTCGAACTTGCAACTTTGAAATAGATAGTCAATGACTGAGCAGGCGAATTAACAGAAAAACAATTTACTTCTAGCTAAAACATGTCTAATTCTATTTAAAACCAAAAAAATTACCATCAGTTGGAATGGCTCATGGAACTGGTTAAATTTAATATGGACATCGCCAGAGGCTTTTGTGGCGTGGAGCCAGCTAAACTAATGTTGAACAGACCAAGAGCTCGATTTATTTTATTTCAATTTCGTTTTCTCGTTTTTGATACTAACATCAGCTCTCAAGCCCAGTCCGTTGTCACACGGAGACTCAGAACAACAGAAAATGTGAAGAGGTTTTGAAACTAATCTTAGAACTCTGATTATTTCGTCTTAAGTACTTCTAAACGCAATATTTCAGTACATTTGCACTTGGGATTGGCATATCGACTCACGAGTTCAGTTATTTATGAAATTAGTCATTGAGTTCTTGAAGTAAAGAAAGTTCCATATCATATTTCCCAGAAGTTAAAGAGAGAACTTCCCAGAAAATCAGGAAAGGACTTCTCAGAGCTTCAGAAAAAAGTTTAGAGTCAGAACTACTTAGAAGTTTGAAACATACCATGGTTTTTTAAGTTTTGCAAGAAATTTAAGATGGACTTCCCAGAAGTTCAGGAAACAAAACTCTCCAGAATTTCAGAAGGAAACAAACCAGGGAGAGCGCTTTTTGAAATTTCTCAAAAATACCGAAACACACTTCCACAAAGCTCAAAACGTCTTAGACATTCAAGAGCGAACTTCTCTGAAGTTCAGGAAAGGACTTCTCAGAAGGTCCGGACAAAATTTCCCAAAAGTTTATTTGGAACTTTCCAAAAACGCAAGAGAGCTTTCGCGAAGTTCAGAAGAGAACATTTCAGAATTTTAGAATCAGGATTTCTCAAAGTTCGGGAAGAAACCTCTTCAAAGGACAGAAAGAAACTTTTAAGTAGAATAATGGGTACTTCCTAGTAGTTTGAGCAATATTTCTTCAGAAGTTCAGGAAAAAACTTGCCCGAAATTTAGGAAAAAACTCCCCAAAATTTCAGTAGAAGACTACTTAGAAGTCTGGGAAGAAGGATGGGATTTATCAGATGTTTAAATAAAATAAGCTCAGGAAAAAACTTCCCAGAACTTCAGGAAAAAACTTACCAGAGAGGGCACTACCTATGATTTCATGAAAGAATTTCTCAAAAATGTAAAGGCATTTCTCTGACATTCAGGAGAGGACTCTCCAGAAGTTCCAAAAGAAATTTCCCAAAAGTTTGGTTGGAACTTTTCATAAGTGCTGTCTTGAACTTTTGAAGTACTTCTGAGAAAAACAGGAAGAAACTTTCCAAGGGCTACATCCTAGTAGCTAAAGCAGGATTTTTGTGCAGAAATTCAGGAAACTTCCCCGAAGTTCTTCCCTGAAACTCCGAAGAGGACTTTTCAGAAGTACAGGAACAAACTTCCAAAAAATTTAGGAAGATTTTTCAAGAAGTTCTAGAGAGAACATTCCCAAAAGTGGGACTCATCAGAAGTTTAGATAGTAACAAAGTTCAGGAAAAAACTTGGCAACTGTTTCTGGAAGGTAAGGTTGGGTTGGCAGGTGTGCATTTACCAGAAAATCAGGAGTGACTGCCAAGAAGTTCATGAGGGAACTTGCTACAATTTCGGGTGAAAACTTCCAAGAATTTATGCCAAGAGCTTTGTCGAAGATTATGAAGGATTTTCCCAAAAACTAATCACTGACAAAGAGAAAAAGCAGTATATACAAAAATCATTCGTATGACCAATAATATTCACTGTTCAAAACAGTTTTGAGAATTTTCCAAAATTCAGCGAATCCTCCAAAAATTTAAAAAAAATCGACTCTGAAAAAATCCCAACTAAGGGTACCAGAAGTATAGGAAAAAGATTGAATGCTTCCAGAAGGTCTGGGAACTTCGAGATGAGATCGTGAGATCGATCAATCCATAAATATATGCAGCAACCATTGAATGTTAGATGTTTAAAGAATTAACGCTGTCAATAACTTCAGTATCGTCACGCATTATTTGGTGACAACTAGATAATAAGCGCTCTTCTGAATCATCTTTGAAATAGATATCGACACTTGTCCACGTATTAACTTTCCCGAAAAGTACTTCAAATCGCAACGTTGGAACAGCGTCCCAATGAGGTATTCTGAATAATGAAAATATTAGAGTAATTCAAAAAACAAGAGTAACAAATATAAACACTTATACTTCGACTGTCGAAAATGTTAACTGTCATTGATGCAAGTCCTAAACTACTGCATGATGTAATATTTCAATCACATTTAAAAAAAAATCAACACAACAGTTAACAGTCGAGTTTCTTTCCGACTCGATCAGATTCAGTCAGGGATGCCAGATATACAGACATGTCTGTATTTATAAAGACATTTGGACATGCATACAGACCTTATACAGATTACAAACACTAACAGGCATTGCTTTAAAGTTACAGATTTTTACAGACATTGATATCAAGAAGATGAAAATGACTCTCAAAAGATTTTATTTTTCATTTGTGGTGTTTTGTGTGTTGAACGAAAGCATTCAAAATCTATAAAAAGTATCGCAGAAAACTGTTTAATTTCTCAGATGTTTCAGGAACTTGTTTTGAAGCTTCTTTTATATCCAAAACAGACCTTAAGTTTGGTCATCAATTTGAATACGTTCTGCAGTACTGTTGGGGGAAGCGTGGGCAGGGAACATAAATCCGGATAGCTGCCTTACTGTGCAACTTCATAGCTGCAAATATATTTTCATGTTATTCCATTCTATTGTACATAATGTTTTATTCTACTCACATTTCTATGTAATTCACGTTTTCTTTCCTTTACCTTAGCTTCTAATTTCACTCATCCTAGATCGCTTCTAAAACAAATTTAAGTTTAATAAGATGCTACACCAAAGAATTCTTACTTTTTATTACAGTTAATTAACAATTTTTATTGTACGAATCTAATTTACTCTCTACAGCAAACTGTTCTTGTTTACCTTTTAACAATACTGAGCTATCTATTGATATCACCTCTATTGTAAGAGGCTGCACTGTGTTGGTCTTGTTTGTCCGGGACTGCAAGGGAATGACCAGTTGCTTCACTGAGTGTCAATCTGATCGTTTTGCACGGTGGGTGCAGCAACAAGTACTTAAAAAAAATTCAGTTAACGTATGCATTAAAAAATAAAGTTATTTCGAATGGCGATGCAAAACAAAACAAAAGATAACTCACTGCAACAAAGTTAAATCCTTCGTTTATTGAGTTTTCTACAAACACGCTTTGACAGTCTGGGGCGTGGCCGTAGAGCAGTTGACTGAAACTTTAGCGATGTCCGATAAAAAAATGATTTTCGGCAGCTTTTTATTGGCCTTGGCTTCTCCTTCTTGGCCACAACAATATTTGAGATTCTACATTTTCTATCTGTCGCAGCTGGGGGACTCTTGGTACAATGGGACGGGGAAAGGTCCACTTAAAGGATCACATTCTTTTTCGTGTGATACTTTTTGATGAAGGTGACAACTTCGGACAGGCACTTGGTGCTGTAGATCTCCTTGTTCGCCACAAGTCACGATGGAAAGAGAAGCGACTTGGTCATTCCACTCTCACTGATCGTCAGCCACAAAAAGGCCTTCTTCGGGAACTTGTAATTGAAAATATATATGACGTCAACACTAATATCCTTGATGGGGACGTCAATTATTCGGTCTCATGCCAGCCGTTGGGGTCCAGCGTCAAGTAGGTCTCGCCATCCATTATGAACACGGCGTCGCGCTTTTCCGAAAGGATGTTTTTTTAAAAGCCGCTCCATTTTTACAATTTTGTGTACACTAGGGTTGCTAGAAGAAAATAAAAATATTTTTCAACAAGCGCGTCAAGTTTCCCGTCGTTTAATTCCAAGCGAAAGGAGGTGTAAACAACGAAATCGTTTGCAATCTTCGATGCGCCACACAATAATGTTTGCAATCTTTCATACAACAAACTAGATTCAGGCGTTATCCAACTTGAATTTACATGAAATATCTCACTATTTTCTGCCAAATCTTGCATTCTCTTTATGGGGATTAGATAACGCAGAACATTAAATGTTTCTTTCTATCTGTGTACGATTAGCTATAAATAGGAGGATTCTCCACCTGTTGGCAGAATATTTAATTGCGTAATTGCGTGCAGAACCGCTAAATCATTTTTCAATGCATATGTAATTGCTTCAAAATAAAAACGCCCTCAAGAATACATGCAAATTTGAAAAAACCCAAAACTCCTTAAGAAATAAGAAATTCTTCAGAGAGTTAGTGACATTTAAAAAACGAAAAAGTAAATGAAAAAGGCTCTCAAAACAAATGTATTAGAGAGTATGAGTTTACTTATTTTTTTCCTAATAACGATTGCTCACCTTGCTCTCAAATAAAATGGTCCCTGCACCTTTATTCCTCACGCAAATTATTGACCAAATCCTCAATACAGACAAATACAAACATTTTGAAAATTTCTTGATTTAATCTTCTTTACAGACATTTTGAAAAACTATCTGGCATCCTTGGATTTGAAAATCTAAACTGTTTAAAATTCTTTGCATTCGATTAAACTGTTCCTAAAAGAGATTGCTAGTGTCCGGGCCTCAACGTTTCGCAGCATGAAACTGTTTGTGATAAATGAGTATTTCCCACCACTAACTTAGATCTCAAAAATGTGTTAGAAAATGAAAAGAAATCAGAAGTCCATCAAATTCTACAGACCTAATACGCAAAAAAATAACAAATGCTATGACTTTATTGAGATTTCCTCAATCATTCGTCCAGTTATCTCTATTTTAACTCGACATTAAAGCTTCACTAGAAGATCATCCGCATAATCCACCGAATGGCAAAATCAACTTCACCCGGAGTAGGTTTATCCCCTGGGACAATATTGATACTGCATCTCCGGACCGGATTCCAATCCCGCTGAGTGTTTGTTGTTAGCCAGCCTTGAAGTACAACAACAGTGCCGGATGGACTTTGCGCGGGGCCGATATCTGACACCCAATATGTGTATCCATCGCGGAACATGTTGTTTGTACATATGCTAGACTGAAGCACAAAACACGACATTGTTGGTTGCTTGCTGCGGTAGATTATCCACTGCTACATAATTATTTAATCAATCCATTATTTCGTCCCATTGCCTCAACGTCTCTAACTTGCTCCAATTTTCCTCCCCCAAAGCACTCGGATGGGACCTATTAGCATTAATTTCCGATAAAAATAACAAATTAGTGATGAACAAATCTGCCGGATGGAATTTTTGCTCTGGCTCATAAAACACTTTCCTCATTATGAGTGTGTGGGTGTGGGTGTGGGAGTGGTTCCTTCAGAGACGGATGGTTCGATTAGCTTCTCTGCTTTCGTTCGGGTTGTTGAAGCAGCCGAGCCATTAAAGCTGTGTTAGGTGGCGTAACTTTTCCTTCTCGAGTCCTTCCCACGATGTCTGCCTAGATTTAGCGAGTCTTCGAGTCTCGGTGCACAGCCTGGGAAAGCCATTAGCCAAATCCACCTCTTCTGAAACGAAACAACCAACCAACCAACCAACCGACCGACTGACTGGCGGTGAAGACTCCTTGAAGGTCCTCGAAAGAGACAATAAAATTGAATAATTCATTGTACATGTGCCATTCTGGGCTCTCGGCTGATAGGGGAGAAACAAAGCCGGTTGTTGTTATTGTTGTTCGAGATTGTCGTAACAAACATGCACAGATAGCTCAGGCAAGTCAAAACGGCCATCAGCAGGTGGTAAGTGTTCTGCTGCTACCACCTACAGTTGCTCTCGAGGACCACTCCATGGAGTGCCAAATCGGGTTGTTAGTTATTTCGGTACGGCATAATCGTAGGGGCTCTGCAATGGATCAGTCGATTAAGACAGAAACAGGAGATCTGTGTAGGGTTGCAATGTTCTAGTGGGCACGTAGCGTCACAGGAGACAATTGAAATCCTAGCTAGAATCCAGAGCATCGCAGGAATGCTAAAGTTAAAGAGGAAAGTTAAATTATACAGATGATAGATTCATGAGATAGTGAATTAATGAATGTTCCAATTGAGCTTCTAAATCCTGTCGGTTCATTCCCCGAAACACTCATCGCTTTGTTCACGTGCTCAGACTAATTTGACGTTTCAAATGGCTCCCATGTCATCCGTTCATCTTTCCCAAGGCCGAGCGAAAATGGTTACATTTCTAAAACTGCAATTTCACGCTCACCAACCACCCAGCTAAGTACGTACTTCGCTCCAATCTGGACTGCAGATATCCACTTCCAGCAGCAGGAGAACCGTGTCTCCACTTCAGCAGCATCGTAAACAATCTAATGGTCCAGTGAAAGTCCTTCTTCTACTTTCGCTGCACTCTGGTTTAGTCGCCGTCGCATTGTCTGTCAAGTCCCTTACTCCACGCTCGGCTGACTTGGATGAAATGAGTGAAAAACAACGCAAAGCGAAAACACTGGAAAATGACTCGGAACACTATCTTTCATGGTTGGCGGCGTTCGAAGAAAAACAAAAAGAGCATCTCTTTCCGCAGGACCCATTGTCGGAACGTAGTTTATACATATCTGGAGCGTACCTTTCGTGAATGACCTGCTTCGAATCTGCAGCGAACCTTGAATGCGAAAGCTCGGTTTTCGCTCATTTCACAAATCAGCTCCCTGCGCCCACGAGAGCTGGCGGACAATTTTAGAACCGAATCTAGAGAAGCTGATTCACCCGGTGCCTCGGAGATTACGCTATTCAACAGAGCAGACAGACAGTAACAGTAAATACACATTTAGACGCAACAATTCGCAGCATAATAGATTTTAAATCCGTTTAAGCTGTTATATAATTTCCATGGCATAAATCACATTCGCCTGTATGCCTCTATCTGGTTGGTGTTGGCAAAGCAAAGGATAGGCGATAGCAAAAGGGTTAGGTCCTACCACCCACCCCCCAGAGAGCCACCCGAGCACCCGAGAGTGAGAGCACAGTCAGTGCCAGTGCAGTAACTACCATTTGAACCATTTGTTGATAATCATAAACATATAAACATGGAGATTGCAGATTGCTCGCTTCTTCCAATTACCCTACTTTGCGGGAGCTTTTCCATTTGAGCCAAACCGCCATTGCTCGCTCTGCTGACTGGGAATGCAACACCCGGTTTTGTTGTGTTCGCGCGCTGATGCACTTTGCTCGCTGCTGTTGGAGTGCATCTAATTGTAATATTCTCTCGCCGCGCAGAGCCACCGTCCCCCGCCCCGCCACCGCGCAGAAATACACTTTGATGGTCTTTGAAGTCCGATAGAGACAAACGAACGTGGGGAAGAAATAGAAGAAAAGAAAAAAAAATTACGGAGATAAAGCGCAGTTGATAGAGCGAACTTGTTTGGTTGCACTTTGGTGAACTCTATTTATCTCCCGTGCACGCGAAAGCTCTTCAGAGGCATTGGTATAAATCACCTCAGCAATAGATGGATGCATGCAACCGATGATAGACGAACCGTGTTGATGGCGGTGATGATTGCCCCTACTGCTGATTGTTCGGAGCTGTAAGGTTTGTGATAAATATAGAAACTAAAGTGGAAACATTGTATCCGTTTGTAATGCAAACAATGGGCGCAATGGGCTTAATGAATGAAAGTAGTCTGGAAGAGCTTTGAGACCGTGTTCATGTTCTTTTGAAAACTCAATTGCGTTCAAGCATCATTTTGTTTTGAAAGAATCCGATTACTGCTGTGATCAGATATCCATCGAGTTCTTCATTTGTCTCTTGCACATTTGTTATGTGGATTTTGATTTTTGTGCGTTTTGACTTTAAACTTGACACTGCTGAAAGGTCATGATTGGCAGTTCGAAATCCGAAGAACGGACCAAAGTACGCTGTTGTTAATTTTTCGCAACTCGCCAACCCAACCTGTGACTGCCATGACGTCAAACGTGGCGATCTTTGGAGTAACTTGGTCTCCCGCCGTATCGCAGTATACAGATAAGAAGGAACATTGAATTTTCCGCATTATCTAAAGCATATAAAAGGAATGCTAGATTTGGCAGAAAATAGGGGGATATTTCATGTAAATTTAAGCTCAATAACCCCTGAATCTAGCCTGTTGTATGATTGCACACATTGTTGTATGGCGCATGAAAGATTGCAAACAATTTTGTTGTTTATGCCTGCTTTGGCGTGGAATTAAAGGAGGAGAAATTTACGCTTCTGATAAAATAAATTCTTGAAACCTTTTTCAAACAGACGTATCTTGGAAATTAGAAGAAGAATTAGTATCTTCCATTTAATTCCAACTACCTTTGCTTATCTTCGACAGATACGCGTATTTCGTCTACAATGTGCAGACTTTTTCAGTGTCTCGTACTAATAACTCGACTCGAGTTATTAGTACGAGTTATTAGTAGTATTAGTCGAGTTATTAGTACGAGACACTGAAGAAGTCTGCACATTGTAGACGAAATACGCGTATCTGTCGAAGATAAGCAAACGTAGTTGGAATTAAATGGAAGATACTAATTCTTCTTCTAATTTCTAGTTACAGGTATTCCACTAAACAGCTCAAACCCTCTAGGAGACGTATCTTGTTTTGTAAATAAAGAGGAGAAGAAAGATTCAAACGTAAATTTCTCAAAAATCTCAGCGGAAAGTAGCGTCAGCATCATGTTAAAGAAATGTTATTCCTTGTGTTGGTGACCCTAGTTTGAATGAAAGTGCTAAGAGTTTCAAGAATATAACGTTTGAATCTTACGTCCACTCTTTGTTTACAAAATCAGGTAAGTCTGTTTGAAAAAGTCCTCGAGAATTGTGTTTTTCTGTATTTTCAAGTTTTTGAAATACTTGAATGCAGCGGAAAACGGAAGCCAGACATTGCATTAGGTCCTAAGGAACACAATTAAAGGAAATCGAGTTGAACATCATTTTTTGGATAGGAAGCCTTTACTTTTCTACACAGATTTAAAAAGAAACATTGAATTTTCTGCGTTATCTAATGTACATAAAGGGAATGCTAGACTTGGCAGAAAATAATGGGATATTTTATGTAAATTTAAGCCAGATAACGCTTGAATCAAGCCTGTTGTATGAAAGATTGCAAACATTGTTGTATGGCTCATCAAAGACTACAAACAATTTCGTTGTTTACGCCTCCTTTGGCGTAGAATTAAACGATGGGAAATTTTACACGCTTGTTAAAATTTATTATTTTTCTCTATGTATGCTTTAAGATAAAACAAATTAGAATACGACCGACAATAAAACTTTCAATGTATGTCTGATATCGCACAGCTCTGTAAATGGGCCTTTTGTTAGCCACTTGTTCAATGTACAATGTTCGTTTAAGATTTTGACAGATGTACATTCGTTACTTAGGACCTACACGCTCGATTGTAATTACTCAAAACTGAGTAGAACACGACTCAGTTTCCTTAAAAGTGAAACTACCCTAATTAGAGTAATTGAATGTTTACTCATTTTTGATTAACTAGGTCACTTGTCAAAATTAGAGGAAACATTACTCAGTCACGCATGTTTATATTTTTTTTTTAAACTGAGTAGAAAACGACTCAGTTTAGTTAAAAGTGGAACCACCCTTATTAGAGTAGCTATAAAGTTACTCATTTCTGATTAACTAGGTCACTTGTCAAAATTTGAATAAACATTACTCAGTATCTTATTTCACTTTAATTAAAACGTTGATTGTTTCCGACAACTGTCCAGTTGAAACGAAAGTGTCGAAAAACTATAATTTTGTAATTCATGGATTGAAATCGGCACTTCGACCTAAAATTTTGTTGATTACAACATACAGTCGTCCCATCTTGAAAACTTTTGATCGACTGAACCTTGGAATCAACCACGTCTTTAGCTTTTGACAGCTTCATTATAATTACTCTATTTTTATAAGTACAGTAAGCTTTCACAATCAGAGTAGCAGTTACTCAGTTTCTTTATATCAAGTTACACAGTTTTTGACATTTAGCATGGAAATACGAAACTGAGTGAAAGTTACTCTATTTAGAGTAGATCTCAACGACCGTGTCATGCATTTGCATTTGTAGATTGGACCTGTTGGATCGGCATTTTGTCAAGTTGGACTGTACATTGGAATTTTTATTTTTGCGATAAGGACCTAGGGGCAAGACACTGAGCAATCCTGAGGAACTCTGAGCAAATATGAGTATTTCTTATTCAATGGATTCGGAGTTAAAGTTCTCTGTGGGTGATGTAACAATAATCCAAACTATCGTTGAAGCTGTCAAGCAGTATGGCATTCAAAGTTTCCTGCTCCAGAAATGCAAATACGGGCAAAGATTGGGACAGATAAATGTTGTACGGGAATTTGATCGTTCCCGTGAGCAGGATATGGAGGCTATTGGGACTGCCACAATAAAGCGTAAGTATAGGGCGCTTAATCAATTTGATTACCGCTGGTCGGATGACATTCCCATTCTAATATGAGTATGAGCTTTCCAGAAGACAGAAAGGGAACTGTAGGAGATCATATCTGTATATAATAGTTTTAAACTTAATTGAATGTGATTTCCGATTGAATGCAACATTACCCTTTTTTTGACTCATCTAAACGCAAGACAGCAAGAGAGTGTTTCGCACGACCAATAACCGATGGTCACCTGTCGCCGCTGTGGAGGGAATAAGAATATTATAAATAAATCAGACAATAACATACGTTGAAGTACTACGGTTGTTCGTTATTTTGGTTAGTTGATGACAAGCCCTGCTTGTCGAAATTACCAACTTTAACTTTGCGCGCTTGGTTGTACGTTTTAGTAAAACGACAAAGTCCTCACATGGGATTTAGTTTATGTTTGCTGGCTTGTTTGGTGGAGTGCCTTGCATCGTGGTAACTGTTTCGGAGCTAATTAATTAGTGAAGTATAATTCGAGTGAACGGTAAGGCATATCGTAAACAGGAACTTCAAATGGCAAGTAGTACTCCATTGACCATTAAATACCTGTTCAATGGGTTATTTCACTTTTCATCTGCCGGGATACGTCGGTACCTCAATCTGGAGAGAAGTCTGCAATAGAAGATCGATTGCAGGTTAATTATTTTATTTTAAATCCCATTTCCAGTGCTTCCCGCAGTCGAGGCCAATGTTGAATGGATTGAGTCAATCAATTCGTACAATGGGAATAGGAATAGAATTCGTTCGGCAGTCTATAAATTTTACTTATTCCATCTGTTTTTCGTCTTCCTACAAGAAAAACAATGAAACAGTATTAAACAAACTACTTGAAAAATCCTTCTCCAGACACTGTGACCTTTCTTGCCTAAAATGAGAACTTCTTACGGTACGATAATAAATAATTTCGTAAGACATTGTACATTAGTTACGAAGGTTGCCACCGCCACCACCATCACACTCATGCCAGTGTTGCCAGAATATTTCAAATCGAGTTATAAATAATACAAGTTGATGGAAGGTGATGCATTCTGAGCAAACATGAGGTTTATGATCCAATAGGAGTGAAGTTGTGTTTTTTTTTATTTTCGCACACGTTTTTTGGCATTTCCACCACTATTTATCTTGGTGGAGAAGAACAACATACAATGTGCCAATTCGATGAATCCTGAATAAATTTGAAGAAAAAAGTTACAGCTGTCTTGCCCTTTGATAAGGACTAATAAAAGCTTTATTTTTGTACTCTTGTACACCCTAATTCTTGGAATTATCAAAGAATAGCAATTTATAAAAAATATTAAAACTCTCAATCCTATTTTTACGGGCCTATACAATGTTTGGCTTGACTTGGTCTCCAGCCCTATCGCAGTATTTCAAAAACTTGAATGCAGTGGAAAACGAGCAAGATCTTCTACGAGCAGTGGCAGTGTCAAAGCGGAGGAAGAGTCGATTGAACTTGCTCTGACGTTTTTGCAAATGAAAATATCCTTCTTATAACATGAGACCCTAGGAGTGGACAGCATTTTATGCTAGAACTAAAAATGTGAAGAGAAAGTATTCGTAAGAGTACGGCAGACTGTGAAATCGAATAGAAGCAGTTGAAATTTAGCGGAGGGCATTGCACAGGCAGCATCCGATCTAGCAAACACAACCTTTTACCAAGCAGCCCCAGTGCGGGATTGGCAAGGGATGGGAAG
Organism: Aedes japonicus; assembly: GCA_034211315.2. NCBI lineage: Eukaryota > Metazoa > Arthropoda > Insecta > Diptera > Culicidae > Aedes > Aedes japonicus. Next base: position 7,887 of record JASCZW010009992.1, on the reverse strand, counting down.
GGGTACCCCCTCCCTTGTAGACTTTTTGTACATGTAGACTTAAGAAAGTGTAATTATCACATCGCTTAAACTGTTCTGTGCTATTTGGATGTATGTGAGCACGATAAAGCGCCCACTCTTTTGCCAGTCAAAGGGGGTGGATACCTCTTCCCCTCCCTAGCCTATCCCACGATCCTCATTCAGGAAGGCTGGAGAGACAGGTGGATTAGAATGAGCAGATACCGGAGGATATTTTCAAGGCATTCAAACTTTCGTTGCAAACCCTGCTAGGATTGGACAACGAAGGTTTGTTGTTTGTCTTTATTTGAGAGACTTTCAGGAGGACAACGAGGGAGTTCCTCACTGCTACATTCTGGAGTACGATGTAAACAAATTTTCTAAAGTTAAACATATGAATTGATAACTAGAAATTAGAAGAAAATTTAGTATTTTCCATTTAATCCCAACTTCCTTTATTGCTAATCTTGACAGATACGCGTATTTCGTCTATAATGTGCAGACTTCTTTAGTGTCGTTTACTAATTACTCGACTAAAATGGAAAATTCTCATATTTCTTCTCATTTCTAGTTACAGATATTCCACAAAACAGCTCACACTTTCTAGGATTCATATATATTGTGGCAGCGCTCAAACATATTCTGCCGTCGCTTACTTCCGTGTTAAGGACTGCGCACATATACAATGTACTCAAAAGTGCCGAAAGGCTTCACATTTTAGTCAGGTTTATAAAAATCTACAAAGCTCGTTTACAACGATCTTATATCCGTGTTTTCTCAAATCCATTTTTCTCCTATCAAAGGTTTTATTTCGGCTTTATGAACTCGTAAAGTGCTGTTTTGAAATGCCGTTTTAAGACTCATTCATAAATTATTTTTATGGTCAGTTGAAAAAGCATTTTAAAATAATTTTGTCTCCACTAAATGCATTAAATGGCAAATTGGTTTTATAGCAGCCATGGCAAAGATCAATTGGCTCTTTGGAAAAACTCTGATATTTTCCAATCGCCAAACTGAGTTATGAGAAATAATTTAAATGTGGAAAAATAAATGCACCAAATTTTAAACGCAATGTAATTTTATTGAATTGCTTCAATTTTTCAGGAAATTCCTTACTGATTTATGGAATTTATTTGTTTTAATTTTGTTTTGATGTAGTGAACTCGAATTATTTCCGAGGTGCATTAATTTTCGGCTCTTATCGTGCCAATATTCACCGTAAGATTAAATGTGCTTATGATTTGGAGTGATACGCTATAATAAAACTTAATTTGTTCTGGATATTTTGTTATCAAACCAAATTTCCCGCAACACTAGAACTTTTTTTTTTATGTTCTTTACTGCTAAATGAATCAGAAGAGCAGAGAATCGAACAAAGCAGGACAACAAAAATCATCCACGACATTACAGTGAACTTTGACAGCCTCTGGTCATTTGGCTGTATGCTAGTTTTCATGGCAGCCAATAGGTTTTATGAAGGTTCTGAAGATGTCACAACTAGATTTTATAAACTTGTTCTCAGAACCACATTTAGAGTTTAAAAAAAAAAACTGCTTTAAAGAAGCATAGTGCTGATGTTGGTAAACAAAACAGTTTTGAATGTAGTTTTATCAACAAAGTCGGGAGAATGACTGGAATAAAACTAAAATTTTTACTAGAAATATGAAGAAAAATTAGCATTTTCCATTTAATTCCAACTACCTTTGCTTATCTTCGACAGATACGCGTATTTCGTCTACAATGTGCAGACTTCTTCAGTGTCTCGTACTAATAACTCGACTTAATGAAAACCTTCGCCACCTGCGTATATATTAAGTGGGCGAAAAGTGCTTAGAAAAGTAGGAAAATTTAGTGGAAAATGTGGATTTGTTCTTCTAAACAGCCATTTACAGTAAAAAAAATCTATAGTACGGATTAGTTTGTGCCGGATTCCCATAGTACTTATTCCACTGGATTTTTTTATATGGGAGATCCGGCATTAATGAATACAAGTAACATATGGGATTTGAAATAATTGGGTCCGAACTGTAAGCACAGAAACAAAAGCGTTCACGAAAATAAAAACGGACCGTGAACTAGTTCACGTTTTCATGATTTTTACACAAAACTAGGTTTCCCGGAACCGGAGCACTCAGGTCGCTGACACGAGATTGAGTTCACGGTGTATTTTTGCATGTTCTTGAATTCATTACTGCAATTCACAAATCCGGGCACGGATTTTTTTCCGTGTGGCCTCAAACAAATTTAAATCCTACTTGCCTTGATTTGACACAAATGTTACAAAGGACCTAATGCGATGTTTGGTTTGAAGTAGTTGAATATTATCCATCAGAACGAAACACTTTTTGACAGTTTGTACTTTTTTAACAATCAGAACACGCGTTTTGTGTCGTCTTTTCGTACTTTCAGTGTGTAAATGTTAAAAAAAAGTTTGATGTCAAACTCCGTCGTCTATTTAAGGTGAAACTGGAGGAAATCCTTTTTCTATATGATTTATAGATTAGTTTAATTATCACTTCACGATTTTTGAGACCAAAAATCACAAACAAAACAAAACAAACAACGTTGAAATTGATAACAAATGGATACTCCAGTGGAGCAAACAATTCTTGAAAATTTTACGCCTGAAGGGCTAATAGTTTTTGAGGTTTGTGCTCAGAAAACTTCGAAATGATACGGACTTGATCCCGTATGTCCTTTAACAGCAGGGGAGCAAAAAAGACCGCTTCCACTATGGGGTTCACCTAAGGCGAAAAAACGATATTGAAATTGTTTTGACCCCAAAAACTACGTTTCTTTGCTATAGTATCTTCAGCCATTTTTTTCCATGACTTATTCTCCATCTCAGGAAGTTAAAAATTTGGTGATGATTTAGTGAGAAAAAAAATAGCTGGGGACGCTTTGAAAGTATAATAATGAGGTTTTCAATGCTACCCAGATAACCAGTAAGCATTAGCATATGCAGTAAATCAACCCTAAATCTGCATTTCAGATGCTACAAGCATTATATCAGCATCTTGAATGCTCTCTGTTGTAAAGCTGCATTTCAAATGCTATTTAAATGCTTGTAGCCTGTAGCAAGCAGTTCGAATGCAAAATAACATTAATGAAGCATTACCATAGCATTGCAATTATGCAGCCGTATATTGGGCCAAAAGCGGCATTTAAGGTGACTTAATTGCCTGATAGGCTGCGTAAAGACGCTATGGAACTGCTTATTGATAACCTGGATACTTGTTCTGTTTTCAAACGATTATTTCTTATTCGTTCAATAGGTAGTAGGAGAATCAACATATTCTAGGCAAGCTCAAAAATATATTTTACCCTTTAACCCCCTCACATCGTCAGGCACACGTAAAACGGTTTTGTTTTTTAACATTAGTTTACTCCTTGCTCATCTCTAACAAAAGAAAATTGCAGGTAACCAGGACTAAACATGAATACAATTCATACTTACTAATTATAATTCGAGATTTAAATTGTTTAAAATGCACACAAATTCCATAAAAAAGTTGTGTAGCAAATCTGGCCAATGTAGTGTTTACCTGGAATGAAAAGAAACAAAAAAAAAGTAGATAAACAGTACGAATGAACAGTTATAGTAAACAAGAGTTTACCTATAAAATGAAACTTTTCTGCGAGGTTATTAAGGCTCAGGCAGTGATGAGCATGCGAAATCAAGAAGTTGCACACGCTAAGATAAGATTACCGAAAATTACGTTTTAATTTCACCGAAAATTAGGTTTTGGTAGTAAAACCTTAAATTTCGGTAAAATTAACGACTGATTTCGATAAATTTTACTTATTTTTTAAGTAAAGTGGATTTTTAAATGTTTACGTATTTTTTTTACCTAAATTTGGTTTAAAATTTTATCACTGCGCTGCATCTGAGAATCAACACTACCGCCATTGCGAAGTTTATGACTTATTGCAATTGTACCGCCTCCTCAACTTCAGGCATAATAGTTTCGAATTTTGTTTTAAAATAAAGAAAGAAACCAGCTGTAGATTCTGAGATTTGTGGCAGCCAACCGGAAGGGTGAGTAGAAATATTTGCCATAAGCGGATCATGAAAATTCCGGAGAAATTTGTAAAGGCGAATGGTTCTGTGCTTGTGAATAAACATTCCCATAGTCGATTGCTAGCCAATAGTTGCGGGCTATAGTTCAATTCAGGACACTAACAGCAAAATTCTATAGAGGAACTGAGCTGTAATTCGTGAAAAATTGACGATTGGAAAGTTTGTTTACAGACGAAGAAACGTCTTCGTAAATTTCTCCAGAATTGAAATATTTACCTTATTCCAATGAAATAAATTTTTTAATCATTCAATTGTAGATCACTGGAAATATGGAGGAACTGACATGATTAATCGTTGCGGATACAAGGAAAACACTGGAAGGTTAGTTAATTATTCAATTTGTATGTAAATCATACGACGACTCTCTAAAATTGAAATGAATTGCACTTGATTCATATACACATACTAATTTATTCTATATATTTCAGCCTGTCGAAGGTTGGTCCAATGCTCTACCACCAGGAGAATACCCTTACATTATTTGTCTGGCAACTGCACCAAAACAGGGAGAGTATTATGTGTATTTACATGGAAAAATCATATTTTGTGGTCAGCAAGCAGCCATGTCTACTTGGAATAAAAATAACAACTTGGAAGTAAAATACCTAATTAAAGCCTGTTCACATTTTTCTGATTCGTTTAGTGGGGAATGAATCCGAAAAAAATAGATCTTACAACCTTGCTTTAAACATTTTTATTATAGCATTCCAAAAACCCAAAACAGAAAGAGAAAACTTAATTTTCGGTAATAATAAACGATTGCAAATAGTTAATTATTAACGTTTTTCGCTTGTCACCAACAGTACCGAAATTTAAGTAATCCATGACTACCGATAATTTCAGCATGTGCACTTTTGTGCGGTTATCGGTATTTTTTACCGAATTTTCGGTACTCTGGTCTTAGCGTGCATGTGCTTCAGCCAATGCAGAATGACAGTTGTCAACAAAACTCTAGCGGCGTGCTGTCAGTGAATACTAGATTGCTTCAGCAATCGTGTGGAATTCTTGTAATATTTTACTTCATTTTGTTAATGAGATTTCTAAGTTTCGTTAGGTTAATGTAAGATAGGAAGTTGCATATGTTGGGTCCAAAATTGTAGGTGCTGTACGTTCCTTCTGCCAAACGCTTCTACTGCTGCTGGAGTTGCCTTATTGCTGATGGAATTGCCTGGTTTTGAGCTTTTGCGAGCCATCGTTGCGATATGAACGGAACGAAACGGCACGAAAACCGACCAGAGATTTCAAGAAGAAACACGAAGAAACCAAAGGAGTGAAGAGAGCGATAGTTCTTGAAGCCTGCAACTTTTGGTGGGACGCTAGTGACGATTTGAACATATCAAGCTCGGTTCACAATGGATTATATTTCTTTACAATATTTCTTCTACCAAACTACTAGTATCAGTAATTTAGATGAAATATTATAGTACCTGGCTAATAAATAATGAAAAAATACAATCCTTGTGGTAACCACTGCACCAAGTACAACGCGGAAGATTGTTTTCTCAAATCAAATAAACGACAAAACACGACAACTTCTGCCGCATATATTGTGTTTGCTGCATATTGCCTTCAAGAAAACCGAGCTGTCAAATAAGCACCACACGCTGCACCTGACAGACTGATAATGATGACGATGTGAGTGTCGCTCTTCTGAATTTATGCAATGTACGAGTATGCACACTGTGCATTGCACAGTCAGCAAAATATGCACACATACATACCCAAACCGATTAGTCTATGAGTCTGTCGACCGTGTTAGAAACACCGTTTAGATGCATGTGATTGGTAGATACTTGTTTTGACGGCGCTTCATAATTATTTCATTTTTTGAGTAAAATGTTTAAATTATTTGTGTTAACTATTGGAATTGACGTGAATGTCCCAATCGGCTGGCTCAAAAATATTAGAAATCGTGAAATGACTGAGTAATTATCGTTCCAAACCTGACTATAATTCGTGACGCTCCAACTTTTCCCACTGGGTTTTTTTTTACTATCGTACAGATTAGATTGAAGTGCCTCCGATAGTTACAAATCTTTATCCACGAGTAGGGTTCATGGATATTTGAACAAAAAGGAATATTTAAAAAATCAGGGTTGCCAGTTTTCCTGGCAAACGCCAATTGATTTTTACGATTTTCCCAAATATCAATAACTTCGAAAATTCATCACTCAAGAACGAGTCATCGTAGAACAATTTTTTTTTCTCCAAACTATAATGAAGTTTTCTCAAGAATTTGGAAAGTATAATCTTAAACAAATTTCTAACAACATTTTGTGTAGTGAAGGATTTGTTTTTGACAAGTCGGAACCATTTTCTGAATCATGAAAAATTCAGAAAAAAAATGTTTTTGTTCATTAAACCCTAAGCTTACATTGGATAAACTTTGGCGATGGTTTTTTTTCGAAATACTACGGACTCGTCACTCGTTTTCATACAAAAGTAATAAAAAAATCCGGAAAGTGTCGTCGTCCAATTTGCTTATAAGTACCTAACGGATGGTTTAAAGGTAGGTATGTGGTTTGTTAATTTTGTTGAAGGTAGCTGCTAGGTAGAGAGCTTAGGGAACGTCCATTAATTACGTCACGCAAGAAGTGACTTTTAATAAGCCACCCCACCTTGTCGCGTTTTTTGTATGGACCTTAATTTTTTTTTGTATGCATTGACACGTTTTACCAACTCCCTCCCCCTCCTCCCCCCTTACTGCGACACATAATTAATGGACTTTCCCTTATTAAAGTATAGATACAAACCAAATTAAAGCGTCGGACTAGGAGTATAATCGCTATGAAGGAAACATATTTGAATATAATATATAATTAAATTTGGATTGGCTATAGGATTCCATACCACCTTTTTGGAGGGGGGGCCTCCTTCCCATCCCTTCCAAAGTCACGAGTGTTCATGACAACGTTAGCCTTTGATAATCAAGTAGACTCAATAATACACCTCTGGCTATTGTTGAAGAACCAATTAATTAACCATAGGCTCCTTAAAGGATTTGCAGTTGAGCCTTAAAAAATAGAGCATAGAGCACGAAAAGGTGATCTACCAGCGTTACGAATGCACCTTCGTACTTACATTTTATCTTATTATGAGAGTAGACTTTTGGGAAAGTTTTGGAATAAAACCGATGATAAATGTTGGTCAAGGGATGGAGGAATTAGGAACCGTAGATCTGTAGGGCTGAAGTTTTTTTTTAATATTGAACGAAATTCTTCATTTTTCAATAAAAATATATATATATTTTTAAATCAGTTTAAAGTGTTTCTACAAAAAAGTGCCACATAAGACATTAGGGTCAATATTGACCCGGATTTCAAACCTTCTTAGGATTTTGAAATTTTAATCTCAGCGTCAATGTTTATGCACTATTTGAAAAGTTCTGGGCTCAAAAATGCTTTAAAACAAAAAAAAAAAACTGATTCCAGTAGCATTGTCCCCCGGAAGTCTGCTGCAAAAGGAAGGAAGTTTCAGTTTGGCTGTGTGAAAAGAAAGGCATATAAAACATTCCAGACTTATTCTAGAGTTTCTCAGTGCGCAACGAGTCGACTTTTGAAATCGTCATATTTGATCCAAATCGTGCTGCAGAGACGGCGCTGCAGTCTATATTTCCCAAATGAAGCTTTAGAGAGTTGCCGTTTTGGGTAAAGTTGTTTAGAATGTAAAATTTAGCCATTTGAAATTATCAGATTAGTTACAGATTTGACCGCAAAGATGGCAGTGCAGTCAGTCTTTGTCAAAAGAAGCTTTTGAGTGCTGCCGTCTTGGGAAAATTGGTTGAGAATGTAAAATTTAGATACTTGACA
>JASCZW010009991.1:0-39119 GCA_034211315.2 Aedes japonicus | reverse complement strand
TCAGTGCAATTCTTCAGAAGGTTAGTTCTTCAAAGAACTTCAGGTAAGAACTTTAGAGATGTTCTTCAGAGAACTTCAGGAAAGTTCTTCAGTGAGCTTCATGAAAGTTCTGCAAGGAACTGCAGGGAAATACTGCAGAGAACTTCAGGGAAGTTCTGCAGAGATGTTCTGCAAAGAACTTCAGGGAAATTCTGCAGAAAACTTCAGGAAACTTTTACAGTGAACTTCAGAGAACATAAGGGATGTTTTGTAGAGAATTTCAGGGAAGTTCTGTTGAGAACTTCAAGGAAGTCTTTCAGAGAAATTCGGGAAAGTTTTGCAGAGAACTTCTGGATAGTTCTTCTGTAACCGTTGGTTCCATATTTTTACTTGTTGGCTCCACCACAAGGCCCCAACATCCCATCCTTTAACACCCTATTTTCAAAAACATACAAAAAAAGATAAAAACTAACCCCCCTGGAACAGTTGGCCTTCACATTAGTATGCTTGGCTAGTGAGTTGAGCCTCGTTCTAACCTCATGATTTGCCACCTATCTGAATATCATTTGAGTAGTGGATCTTTTCAGTTTTCAACTGGAGCGAGAATGAACTTCCCCGCCCAGTTTCGAAATCCACACACAGACTGGAGACCCACAGTGTCAAAACCCGATGAACCAACAGAGTGAGATCTCAAACGTCAACCTTCGGGTATGTTCGGCATACGCTTGAATTTCTTGAATTTTTTTTTTAACCGGTTGCAACACTACACTTATGCAAGTGAACAAAAGAATTTCATAAGGTTCAACATATGAACGATGTTTGAAATTTCATAAGCCTGACTTATGAATAGGTTATGTTTTACACGACCTTGTTCTTGTACGCATTTAAGCTCGCCTGTTTACAAGTGATGATATATACCAATGGTCAAGTCATTATATAACCAAGATTCGAGTTATGTTCAGAGTTAGAGTTCAAGATTCGAATCAAGTTACTCCATGTTTTTAATTTAACAACATCATTATATTTCATAAGGCAAATTAATGAAATAATGATTTCTTGTGGCAAACAATCATGATGCAATCTTATGACTATCGAAAGTGTATTCCGATGAGTGTAGACTCACGTTTGAAAACGACATATGCGTTTTAGGCAAACGTGTTTAAAATGTCATAACTTAAAATTTAGAGGGAATGTTGTTGAAAATCAATAAAACATTTTGATACGTGAGCATGATTGACCCGCGTGGTTTCGCAGTTACTACTCTGTTACTGACCAGAACTAGTGTAACTGTACAGAGCACCACATAGATGGAGCTTGGGAGTAGCTTTACACCTTCAATGTACAAGTTCACTAATTCATTCTATTTATAGATCAGTACCAGCGGCGGCCATGTCCTCACGGTCTTCGGAGAGGGGAAGGATAATTAGTTTGACAATCGTTGGTTAAAGACCGTGTTTACCTCTGCGTATCCACGATTGTCAAGGGTAGGATAGATTTGTGTTAGTGAGGCAGGTTATTAATAGATCGTGGATTCACTGTGGTAAGTGATGCGATCACACGATCAATGTTTCACTTTCTGGACGGAAAAAGTTCAGCAAGATTGACCTCGTTCAAGCGTACCTGCAACTGGAAGTCGCTACGGAGAATCGTGAAATCCTTATGCTGTCTACACACCGTGGACTATATCGTCCGAATTGGTTATGTACGGTGTTGCATCAGCTCAAGCGATATAGCAGCGACAAATGGAAGCCATACTGCAAAGAATAGAAGGAGTGAGCGTTTTCTTGGATGACATAAAGATCACGGGTGAGAACGACGAAGTTCGCTTGCGTCGACTGGAGTGAAGTACTTCGGCGACTGAACGAATGCGGAATACGGGTGAACAAGAACAAGTGCGAGTTCTTCGTGGGCAAGATTGAGTACTGTGGATATTCAACCAATAAAGGTCCGGTATTCAGAAGGTGCAGGCAATCAGGGAATGCCAAGGCCGCAGAACAAGGATCAGTCATTTGTCGGACTCATTGGTTCTTTGATTCAGTCAATGGATACTACGGGCGGTTCTTTGAGAACTTGAGCAACGGTTTTGTATCCTGAACAACCTACTCAAAACGAAGAAATATTTAATTTAGATGTAAGCATGCAATGCAGGGATTCCTTCAAGAAGGTTAAAGAACAGATGCAATCCGACAACTGTCTTGTCCAGTACTCACCAGAATTGCCCCTGCTCTGCTTGCGACGAATGCTTCACCTTACGGCGTAGGGTGTTGAGCCACGTATATTCTGACGGGTCGGAGCGTCCGACACCGTTCGCGTCCCAAACTCAACCGTGTGCACCAGAACTACATGCAGGTGGACAAAGATGCGTACGCCATCATATTTGGCGTGAGGAAATTCATCCAATATATAAACGACCGGAAGTTCTGACCATGCTTTCCGGCAATCAAGCTATCTCGAAGATCTTTGGGGAGCACAACGAGTTGCCGGTCATGTCTGCGTTAAGGATGGAACACTACGTTACCCATTTGCAAAGTTTCGATTACGAAATCCGATTCCGTAAGTCTGCTGAGCACGCCAATGCGGATACCATGTCGAGGATTCTGTGGAAGGCAACCGATCCCGAGAACGAAATTGAAGAATCCAATGCAGTGGAGTTGAGTCAAATCGACACATTAACTTTTTCCGCTGCTGATTTAGGTTACTGCTACTGCGGAGGGTCAAATAGTACAAAAGCTGGTACAAGGAATCAAGCATGGACAGTTAATGGAAGCGAAGGATCGCTTCGGAGTAGACCAGCAGGAGTTCTCCCTGTAAATAGGATGCTTGCTTCGGGAAATTCGTGTGTTCGTGCCTGCCAATCTCCGAAAGCGTGTTCTGGAAGAACTACATTCTACTCATTTCGGTACAACTCGTACAAAGTCGCTGGACAGAGGATACTACTGGTGGTCTGGTTTGGATCGAGATACAGAGGAAATGGTGGAGAACTGCGCTGACTGCCAGTCGATACGCGCTGAACCTGCGAAGATGAACTTTCATTGCTGGGAAACTCCAAGTGCACCGTTCCAAAGGGTCGATTTTGGATACCTACTTTATCATCTACGCGGATGCATTCAGTAAGTGTAGTTGACCATGTAGTCGGTGTGGGCGCTGAGCTACGTGGAGATTCGTTGAACACACCTGGAGAGGAGACGTTCTTTGAACGCTGCGAACCATCCACTTCTGCTGCTGTTGCTGTTACAAGTCCGGTTTAAGGAACTACTGGTGTGGAATCGGTAGATCCTTACTATGATGTTGCTACGACGTTGACGTCTGCTCTTGGTCTGGAGTGCTCTTTTACTACCGATGCAAACCGAGTTGGTGTTTCGGAGTTGGTACCACCTCTACGACGACCTCCCCAGATATTAAATCAGTAACTTTCCTACAATAATCAACGGTAGCTTTCTTTCAACGAGGGGGAGAAGTGTTATATCGTTATATTAACCTTTTCTATAAATACCATAGCTAATCAAGGAGCTGGCGAGAATTCATTTTGCTTTAGCCAACATCTCTAACATCCAAACATCTTCTTCTTCTTTCTGGTTGCTTCGCCTCGCGAAGCATATGTTAGGGCCAGTGGCTGTGACTATATGCCCTCATCCAAACATCAAAAGATTCATTATTTGTAAACAATACTGCCACTCGTGCCCGTAGGAACAAACGTCAGACGGACCTTATTCAAATAAGGCCCGTGATATGTTGCATACTGTCAAACGCTAGTAACAAGGATAGGGTTGCCAGGCCCCTGTAGCTAATCCATCATACACTGAGAAAATTTATCGTATGACCGTCATAAGATACACTTTTGAAATTTCGACATAAAGAAAAACTTTGAAAATCATAAGATGTACTTATGAATTGACAACAGTGACGTTTCGATTTTTTTCATAATATGGTCTTTGATTTTTCATAAGATAATCTTATGAAGGAGCCTCTATTCTGTTTTAGGAATTTTATAAGCCATTCTAAAGAAATTTTATTTCTGTTTCGGCCCATGTTTAAGATTCATAATACCGATTTTCAAAAAAACGAATCGATGCAGAAATCCATTTTCCCAAAGTGCTAGTTTGTTTACAGCATCAACACGCATTTTGCAGGATCGGTTTTATGAATGTTAGACATTTTGCTATTATCGTGCAATTAAAAGAGATTAGAATATTATATTGATCGAAAATAATTTTTTTTCTATATACAAATTAATTGCTTATTTCATGTTCTCTGAATGGGGGAGACCATCTATTGTATCAATATGTATAGAATTTAGTATATTTAAACGCTCTACAGCTTCTGTGGCAAGATAATGCTCATTTGTAAACAATATCTTACCTCTTACCGTGCTTTAAACGGAAACAGAAATCTGTAGGTCTGACAGCAATTCACTTTCGGTAGCCATTTATCTTTTTCACGGCACTTGAATTTTTTTCACATTGATGTGACACACGGATTTCATTAGAGCGCTTATGAAATAGAAAATGAGATCTTATGAATTCCGTTCAGATCATGTGCAATTCATAATAATCATGATGAAAACATGAAAAATAATAAAAAATCGCTTCATAAGTTAGATCTTATGAAAATCGCCAAGCAGTTTTTTGCCTGAGTGTAACATTGATCACTAAACCTTTGTTTTATTAAAAACCCTTTCTACTCGTTGTTGTACTTTCTTGTCATCACCATGAGTAAGACGCCTGCCGCATGAACAACAAAAAGCTATTTGTAGTTAATAAAAGTTGTTCAATAACCGTTGTGTATTTTTAATACTTGGCTGTCACAAAAAGTCGAAGGTTCAGCTTCTCTAATTAGGGTAGTTCTACTTTTAACGAAACTGAGCCGTTCCCTACTCAGTTTTGAGAAAATACAAACAAGCCTGAGCGATGTTCATTTAAATGTTGACAGGTGACCTAGTTAATCAAAATGAGTAACCCTTTACTTACTCTTATTAGGGTAGTTCCACTTTTAACGAAACTAAGTCGTTTGCAACTCAGTTTTGAGTAACTACAAACGAGCGTGTAGCGAAATCACTCGGAGTGCCCCGTTCAACAGTACAATGGCTGGCCCTCAACTGATACGTTGCGGATGCGTTTGCGTGAATTTGACAGTTTTCCCATAGGTTTTCTGTCAAATTTACGTCAACGCATCCGCAACGTATCAATTGTGGGTGATCCTTAAGGAGCGTTTTGAAATGCTTCCGGGATTGGTTGACTCTCGATCGGAAACCACGATCTGGCGGCAGGCGGATCGATAGCTTCAAAACCCAGCATGATGCTGTGCTTCGGCTGGTTGAGCAACACCCAAACCTTTTCGTCCGAGATGTGGCTGGAAACGTCAAAACATCGCATGTTTCCGTTCAAAAAGTGAAGAAAGCGGCAGGATATAGGCCGTTCCAGGTAATGAAAACCCCAAACAGGAACGAGAAGCAGGAAACTATTTCGAAAACAAGTGCGCGGAAGCTGTACGACACATTGCTGACAAAATTTGACTGTGTGGTTATGGATGATGAAGCAAACGTCAAAGCAGACATCAAACAGGTCCCTGGTCTTGAGTTTCATATCGCATTTATACCAACAGAGTTAGTCTATGTTTATACCAAGTTGTCGAAGTTCTCTAAAAAGTACATCGTTTGGCAGGCTATTTGTAGTTGTGGTTTGAAAAGCAAAATCTTCATAACAGGTACGATTAACTATAGACCGGACAATGTGAGTCTAGTACAGTTGATGTATCCAAAACAACTGTCAAATCGTATGGGAAATGCGAGGAAATGTTCGTTTTGGATACAACATGGCGGCACGTTGTCCGGTCTATTACTAGAGTGTCTATACGATTATCCAACAAGCTTACATCAACGAATGTCTGCAAAAACGGCTACTACCATTCATCCAAAAGCACGCAACTTCTGTGATATTTCAGCCTGATTTGGGGTCTTGTCATTATGGTAAAGTGGCTCAGGAGTGGTATGCAGGAAACAACGTAAACATTGTGCCAAAGGACTGCAATCCTCCGAACACCCTAGAACTTTGTCCAATTGAAAGATATTGGGCTATTGTGAAGCAAAACCTTGGTAAATAGAAAGCAGAGGCAAACAAAGCCCGATTCAAAGTAAATTTGGACGCATTCAAGTGATCATAACTCAAAAATTAAACAACATACACGGTTGATCAGAACGTCAAACGAAAGGGTATTCAGCTTTCAAACGATATATAACAAGTCATTACATTTCACAGTTTCGAACGAAGTGTCGCAATTTACTTGTGATCGATGCCATCATGATCTGCATAGTCACTGGTGACACTGTACCGGCGAACTTATTCCACTTTAAACGCATTTGTTGTGCATTTGTCACTTCTTTACCGCATCCTTGAAGTTTTCGCTTGACAATTGGCCAATATTTTTCGATCGGTCTAAACTCAGGGCAATTGGGAGGATTCATCTCTTTGGCGACGAAATTAACATTGTTTGCAGCATACCATTCTAGTACCTCGTTAGAGATAGTTGCAACAATCAATATGTAACTAGCGATTTGAAATTGGTTCACTGTTGTAGAACCCCTTGGTCCATGACACTTTGAGCCAGCACCTTGTCATACATATTGTGCCTTGTTTGATTTGCTGTGTTATTTTGACAGAGTATTTGAGAGTGTGTTCATGTGAGTTCATTATAAGGGGTGCATTATTGAGCTTGGGACCGAGCTTAGGACCGAGCTTGGGACGATATTCTAGTACTGACTGAGCCAAGAAAAAATCGTTTTTGTATGGGACCTACTGGTCTTAGAGTTAGTCTATGGTAGTTGCATAGACTAAGTCCAAGACCAGTTGGTTCCGAACAAATACGATTTTTTCTTGGCTCAGTCAGTACAAGCACATCGGTCCCAAGCTTAATAATGCACCCCTAATAATGAACTTACACGAACACACTCTCAAATATTCTGTCAAAAATAACACAGCAAATCAAAACAAAGGCGCAAATATGTAGAACAAGGTGCTGGCTTCAAGGTGTACTTCGGACCAAAGGGTTCTACGACAGTAAACCAATTTCAAACCGCTAATTGCATATTGATTGTTAGTAGTGGCAGCTGGCTAGATCCGGCCAAAACATAACGTTGGTCTTGTGTTGCCGAATGAAGGGTAAAATCCGCTTTTTCAGACACTCTTTAATGTAAACCTTCGACGTCATTGTGTGAGATGTGATGAAAACCTTGGTTTTAAGCAAACTGATCAGCAAAAACAAATTTATACCTGGAAGGGACATCCCCACGACCAGTTGCCAGGTGAAATTTTTGTCCGGGGACTTGTTTATAATCCATTTTGACAAATGTTTCGTCATCCATTGAAATACAGCCATCAAATTTCGTCAAAACTCGTTCGTATATGTAATCGTGCTCACTTTTTGGCCACTAAATTTTGTTTCAGGGAGCGATTCTGATGTTTACTGGCACAAAAAGACTTTCATCCTTCTCTTGAAAGGATGTTACGCACGGTGGAAAAGTTGGAATCATATTGCTTTGCCAAATCACGTACCTGGGTTGCCTTTCACGTACCTCAACACCTTTCTCCTCAGCTCTTTGTCCCTAGTGCCACTTTTATGATAGATGCGCTGTACTCTATTCACACTCAGAGTATCCTTGTAACGTTGGATAACAAGACACACAGTTGGACGTTGGAAATTCTAAAACCTTTGCTATTTTTGAGGCAGACCACGAAGGATTCTCTAGATGTTTGTACGCGATTAATTTTCTTTTCTCAATTTCGGGATGCATCGATCAATCGAGAAAAACTTTTCAACATTTCTTTTCGTCAATGAAACATCAACAACTGGTGTATTAAACCGTGCGTCCAGATTTACTTTGAATCGAGCTTTAATGTTAGATCATCCATGGAATTCCCAAGTAAGCATAAAGCGCGACACCACAGAACTTTACACTTTCTGAGTTAACACTTTCGACATTTCTTGCATTTCAGGATTAACCGAATGGTCATATACACAGAAAAAAATAATTAATTTTAAAAAGCGCGTAAAATTACCCCTCGTGTAATTCCAAGCCGAAGGAGTGTAAACAATGATATTGTTTGCAATCTTTAATATAACAGGCTATATTTAGGCGTTATCTGGCTTAAATTTACA
This sequence comes from Aedes japonicus, assembly GCA_034211315.2. Classification (NCBI taxonomy): domain Eukaryota; kingdom Metazoa; phylum Arthropoda; class Insecta; order Diptera; family Culicidae; genus Aedes; species Aedes japonicus. Next base: position 30,989 of record JASCZW010009991.1, on the reverse strand, counting down.
TGAAATATCCCATTATTTTCTGCCAAATCTAGCATTCCCTTTATGTGCATTAGATAACGCAGAAAATTCAGTGTTTCTTTTTATCTTTGTACATATAATAAACACACATGATTGTGGTATTTTTCACTAACATAAATATATACACTATTAAATAAATAAATCATGGGAATGGGAGGGACCACCAGGGCACCCGACTGAAGCACTCTGGATGGGATTGAAGCAAGCACTCTGACCAATTGCTCAATCTTGTTGTTGGAAGGAGAGCTTTTATATCCATGTGGATACGTATAAGTGATGTTGCCTATCGATCCACCCAACCCCTTTTTGGCCCTTGATATAAGGATAATCAGTGCTTATTAAAGCTTAGTCAAGTCTAACAGAGAGGAGAGCCCATTGCTGTCGGACTTAGTTTGCGTACTATCATACATACATACATACTATCATACATCATACATCATACATTGTATCATTCATTTGCATATTCAACAACTTTTAGAAAATCCTAGCACTTTTCGACATTTGCGTGAACTAATTAGAGCTTATATAAGCTATTATAAACTGAACAAACTCTTTAAAAATTATTCTCTGAGTTACTATGAACTTCGGAGCTGAATTAGTTACTTGACAGACGTTGATTAAGCATCTAGGAAGTTGAATAAACTTTTTGGAAGTTTCAAGATAATCATGAAATCCACTCGCTCTCATTTGGGAAGAAAAGTGGCGGAAGTTCGGAGAAGTCCATTGAATTTCCGAAAAATTCTCAACGTTTCTGGAAACTTGTTTGAACTTCCAAAAAGTTTACTAATCACCCATGGAATACTACTTTCTGACAGTAACCGTAACTTTGAGAAAGAGATTTAGCTTCCCAGAAGTTATTTGGACTTCTAGTTGGTACATATTTTATGATAAAAAGCAGAATATTATAATTTTTTTTATAGTTTACGAAAAATTAAAAAAAAAACTGGAAAGTTGGTGTTGAATGTAGTTGGTGTAGTTGATTTGTTGATTCTCGTTTTGGTTTGGTCCCTGAACTCTTAGGAAGCTCCCTTAACTTATGGAAAAGTCCTTGGAATGTATCCTAAACTTTTGAGAATTAGCATTAACATTAACATTGACGTTTGCAAACCTCGTGGATGGCGCTACGATGAGGAATAATTCATTGAAGACATTGTATGTCATCATGAAACGGAACTAGATACTGATACGTTTCTTCACTCGATAATCTCCACGAAAAGACTCCTCGATCGTTCACCTGGCCACATCCTTGCAACCATTGGAGATAAGGAGGATTTGGTATTTACCTTAACAAGAACCCACGTAGCCTTCAGTATATATCAAAGGAAAGGTGAAATGAATAGTTGGAAGGAACAGTCAAACAGAATGCCCTGTTTGGTGTACAGAACAAAAATTTATTAAAAACGGTCGTTGGGAGCATCTTGTCTAAGAAGGTTAAGTGATGCTCCATTTCTCTTCAAACAGTTGGGACTTTAGCATTAACCATAGTCCTAGCCCAATACGGCTTATGGTTATAGCGCCGTTTTTCGCTCACTGAAAAGAGAAGATTTTCGAATTAAGAACGTGTGGTGAGAGAAATTTTTTCACAATTCTTCGATTGCAGCAACAAAGATTTACCGAACAGGTTTTTTTTCAATATTGAAGATATAATTTCACGTCACATTATTACTCTGAACTGTCCCTATGGCTTATTTGTTTCTAACATTTAGCAGTGATGAAATCAAATCTAATCTACTCAAGTAATCTGAATTTCATTGTCTAGATTGACAACACGTTTAATCACTGTTAATACTACTAACATCTAGTTGGTTTTGAGCAGATGTACATATATTCATCTATACATTAAAATCTGTATCCACATTTATCCGGACACCTTCAAATCATTGTAGCTTTTGAAATATTGCACGTAGGAATGAAATTTTTTACTGTGGTATAGCTGAGAGTCTATGATGAAAAAGACTATGATTGATGTTAACATTTCATGTTTAGTATTCAAGATGGCGACGAAAGAAAAACAAGTGCGCGAGTGTTCGGAACGTTTGACGATGGAGAGGAACCCGAGAAGTGACAAAAACATTGGACGCGCTGATCCTGTCATGGATCGAAAGGTGAAAAGGATATTAACGAAAAACCCAAATCTCTCCATTCGAACGGTGGCTCGTAAAATAGGGATGTCGCCTGGTTATGTCCAAAAATCAAAACAACAGTTTCAAATCGCAATGACAAACAGAACTTGGCAGCAAAACCACGGGCTCGACGTTTGTACTGCGAATATTTGACGAAGTTTTCATGCGTTGTTATGGACGATGAAACTTATGTCCTGGAGGATTTCAAGCAGCTTCTAGGGCTGGCTTTTTATTCTGCTATGGCCAGAAATGCTACAGCTGAGAATTTCAGAACGAAGAAGGCATCGAAATTTCACAAAAAATACCTTGTATGGCAAGCAATTTGCACGTGTGGCTAAAAGAGTAAATCTTTCGTCACTACAGACACAACCAATAAGGAGATCTATCAGAAAGAGTGTCTGCAAAAGCGATTGCTACCCTTCATCAAAAGTCACAAAGAGAAACCTTTGTTCTGGCCCGATTTGGCATCATGCCACGATGCTAAAACTGTGATGGAGTGGTACCAAGCAAGTGAACATTGTACCAAAAACCTCAAACCCGCCAAATTGCCCAGTGCTACGACCAATCGAGAGATATTGGGCTCTGTTGAAGCGGAAGCTTTCTGGAAAGAAGCAAGAAATGAAAAACATCAAACACTTCCAGCAAATTTGGACAAAGTCGGCTTCTACGATTACTGAATTGTCTGTACAAACCCTAATGGACGGAGTTAAGCGCAAAGTTCAAAAATTTTATGCAAATACCGAATAACTATGTTTCGTCTTCACGAATTGGTAAAACACGTCCCATGAATCTGAATAAACAGATACGACGAAAATATAATGCGAAATTCTGGTTTTATTCATGTTTCGAGGTGTCCGGATTATTGCGGATACAGACCGATTTAAACCGACCCACTCACAAAATGTCAGAATGGCGTTCTTCATAGGCTAAACAGGACTCTTGCCATTTGTAGCCACTCACTAAATGTACTAAGTGTGAAGACAAGCCTACCTCCAACAATGCTGAAGAGCCGATCTGAACCGATTCGCACAGCAAGGATTCCGCTGACACGGCTCTCAAAGTGTGATGGTGGAGCTTCAGTAGAAATCAGTCAACATTACAAGCGGGTAAGGGAACCGATCTAGACCCAATGAGGTGAATATTAACATCTGAAAAAAACTTCTGATCCCTGATGTTGAATAATTGACAGGACGACAGGTGTTGGTGAGTTTAACAACAAGAAATACAACACCGGTGCGGAGAAGGCAAAGTTGGTCTATTCAAGTTTTGCTGATGTAAATTATGTATAAAGTTGTTCTAAAAATAGACCACCGCTCAAGATGCCTTAAGTGCAAGTCACCACACTGTTGTAAATAACCCCGTTTGGCGGCACTGCAAAAATTTGGTTTCGTTTCGATAACTACAACCGCTTTCAATCAAATGTGTCGCAATAATCATCGACTCACCCTTTACTACTTCCAGTCTCCTTCGGTGTTTGCTTTTCATAGCACCACCCTAACTCTGTTGGGGCTTGCTGTATAGGACAAAATACAAGACAGTTGGACATCGTTCAACATTCTCAATTTCATATTCTTCAAAATAAAAGGGCTTCTGAACAACAGATTGAATGTAATCCCCATCCATAAATAATCTTAATGTTTCATCGTAAAGAAGGCCTAAGATTCGATTCTATCAGCATAAAGGTGAATTATCAATCACTGGAATCATGTCCCCTGGTAAAGGATCAGCATACCCTATCAATAATCGTATCCCAAACGAAGAAGAAGAAAGAAAAAATCCAATATTCAGTTCAGTTCCAAACGTTGTAATCCATATACATCACCCAAGAATGGACCAGTATTGTCTCCACACTCCACGCTGACCGTGAACAGCACGCCAAGGAAAGGAAACTACTCCACTGGGGGGAAGGAAAGCCCCATCGACAACAACTTCGGTCGTCCTGCTGCTAGGCGGAAGGAAACTTCCGAAATGCGATGTAGAATGCCAACCAACGACAAACCAAGCAGGCGACGAGCACAGCAGAGGAACCCATTTCACGCCTCACGCAGCATCGCTAGATCCCGAAAAGCTCAGCGCGCCCTCGCCAGTGTTCATCCATATGATGGGTTGTCGGTGATTTATGCCAAGTCAATAATTTACGACGCTGGAAGTTCGGCGGGCTTCCGTCGTGGAGCATTGAAATTTTCCGATCGACAGCAGCGTTCAGGTTCGGGGCCGAAGGAGGAAAAGGAGACGCGGAAAACAATCACCATCAACGGCGCTCGGAAAGTAACGTTGGCAACCGATCCGAACCAGAGTGTGGGTCGTGTTGAATGTTGAATAAGTAAATGGAGTGGTTCCTTTCGGTGGGAAAACAACCGAAATAACATTCCCTCGCTTAATCAGTATTCCGGAATCAATTTATCTCGGCTTAATTGTGTTTGGGACTCGGTGCTGCCAGTCAGTGTGGGGCAAGGTGCCAACGTTTTTGCCACCCAGTAACATATGTGGCAATTATGACCGGCGGGCCTTGATCAGGTGTGGAAAGTGAATTAGGTATGAATATTTACAAGATTTGGTCGTCGGGTGCGAAAGCGAATCAATATTATTGAGTGTTTTTTTGGCGAGGCTCTCTATAGCAGGCAAGAAAACTGCTAACCGGATTCGTGTTTAGGTCTGATTTGGTTACGAATCTGTCCGTTGCGTCTGCCGAGGGTCTTTTAACGTTGGACCACAGAGAACAGACATCCAAGCTCGAGTGCCCTTCGTGTGTAAATTTTTGTAGCTGCCATTTTAAAATTTCAGCTCGTTTCCGTTAGTTTTGGTGAATCGTATGTTGATGGCGCCACTTGCCCTTCTCGAGATTTTAGTCTGTCAATTTTAGTTTGGTGAAACCTAGACTAGGCGGCGTTGTTTTGACGTAGGACTACGTCTGTGTTTTCAATACTGGGGTACACGTTCGAATTGCGAAAATTTGGAGCGTCACGAAAAATATATAGGTTTTGAACGTTAATAACTAAGTCATTCCGATTGATTTTCAAAATGTTTGCACCAATCGATCGGAACATTTTCTACGCTTCGATTTAAATATTAAAAACTATTGATTTTTTAACATTCAACTATTGACATTAACGCAAATATAAGGTGATGTCTTATAATGCCACTTTTTCAGAGTAAATTTACCAAATATACAGTACTTTGCTATCACAGACTTCAAATTTAAGTAAGGAACGTCTCACATGCAGTAGTGCACGATATAAAACAGGGACACCTTCAAATTTTCTTCATTCGCTCGGCAGCCATGGAGCTGTGCAGAGCGGCAATGGGGATACTGCTCTGACAGCTGACGGTTGCAAGTACCCTGCAGAAAAGTACGCGGGCGAGCAACAACCAGCTAGAATGATGACTCAGCGGCTGTCGCAAGCAAGTGGCTTTTAATGCAGTCGTGCCAAGCTCGTGGCAAATTTATCAAATCTGGAGGGAAATATGTATGATCCAGTTGGTAGTCATATCACGATATGATGTACATGTAGATTATTTCGAAATAGTTACGTAGTCCTACGTCAACTTTGCGTACAACCCCATTGGGCTGTCCCTTATAGTTTTTCCAACGGTTTGCTTTTAAAAATTTACACAGTAAATTGGGAAAAAAATGTTCGAGCCTGAATGTCTGTTCTCTGTGGTTGGACTACGGTTCTCCTTTGTGTCCGGGTGTCATTTCTAAATTCTGAAAAATGAGAACGTTACGTTAAAGTGAAAGGTTTTTGTACGCTCATAACTCTCGTTTGACCATTCGATCGGAAAAACTTATTATTTTAACGTAGGACTACGTTTTTCTTTTCTATACCGGGCGCCGTTTCAAAATTATGAAAAATGAGAGCGTTACGCAAAAGTGAAAGGTTTTTGAACGCTTATAACTCTCGTTCGACTGAACAGAATGACTTTATTCATGCATCATTTTATCAAGAAGACTCACAAATTTTTCGCATCAAAATTTGAATGAAGTTCAATTAGTATAAGTAGTTCAATTTTTCATTTGAAAATGACCTTCTTTTGCTCCCATACAAATTTGCATATCAACAGGATGAAAAATGTGTTTTCCCTAGCAAGGTCATAGGAAACGAGTAACAAATGTCTTCTTCTTCTTCAAAATAACTTTTCCCCGTCCCACACAAATTTCTGAACGCACAAAGCTATTGGTCGAAAATGACATCATATTTGCGCTACGCGCTGATTGGTTCATACTGCCACGGTAACCTTGTCAGCAATTATGGAACACGTGGGAACCAGAGACGATGTTATAATATAGAGACACGCAGAGAGTGAAGCCAGAAACACCAATCGAACCGTCAAGCGGAGCACCAATCGAGCAAAGTAAATAAACATTATTGCCGTGATGAAAAATGCATGGGGAGTATTGTAAACGAGGTTCCGTTGAAAAAGATTTAAATTTAATTCAGTTAGGATCTTTAATATAAGGGATCCCGAATAAAAACTTACTGTATTATGCTGTTGTACTCTAATAAAATATTTAAACTATAAACCACCACAAACATCGTACTCTACATATAGTAATCATCCAATAAACAAGAAATGTACAGATACGTATGCACAAATATACAAGCAATCTCTGTTTTTTGTTTTGTTTTCAAAGTCAAATTGTTTAGATCAACATTCTAACCACATCGCAGTACTGAATAGGGTAACAGATTAATATGAAAACTTCAGAATAAAAAATCAACCAGGGATTTTGTGAAAATTAATAATAATAATAATTGTTTTTTCATGATTAAAAGAAAGTTTATTTATCATAGGGTAAAGTATAACAGTGATTTAACAAAAAAAATGAATGATCGTTCACAGAACGAAAATAGTATAGTTACAGTGCCATTGAACGGCTGTCCAGTTTGTTCTACCTTATTTTATAAGGTTTAAAAATTCTTAACCTGAAGGTAACAAATCTTTCGATTATGTTTTTGCGGATGTTGTGACAATCTTCAAAGACTTCGATTCTGATTAACATCATCAAAGCTGTCAACTCTGTTGTAATATTTTTGTTTTTTGTTATCAAGCCGGATATGTTCTCGCGGAAAACTCTCTCAAGCGCAACGAAAAACATATATACAGGTTCGGTAATATAAATCAACGCATCGCCGGTGTAATCTTTTAAAATAGTAAATTTAGTGAAAGATTTCAGATAAGGTAATTCACTTACACAAGGTGAGAAACATGCTGCACAAACAGTATAGTTCATGGCAACGCTCCTCAATATGTAACCTCCAATATGATAAATCTGGTTTCTTTCAGAGTTATCAAAAACTGTATCTTCAAAAACGTCGTTTGAGTATCCCATCTCAAAATATTCTTCTACATCTCGGGTCATTTTAGTACTACTATATGCATACGGCTCAAAATCGCTGATTCTAGCTGTGAAATTCATCAACCACGGTGTTTCATGATGCTCATAGGAAGCACCAGGTATTTCTGACATAAACTGAGAAACCGAAAAGAAGGCTAAGATTATCTTTAAATTGTAAGGCGGTAGGTCGCTTTTGCTTAAATCTTAGCAAGGAAAAAATGTTTTCCAAGCAATCCTGCGTAAATCTTGCAGTGTAAACCACTGTATACTGTTCAGTATATAGAAAATGGTATTGAAGCCGAAGAATTGAATTCGTACATAAAATTGAAGCTGTTTGCCATGGCTTCCACCGCTTTTTGATCCCAACTTTGCAATCAAAAATAAATGTACGGTACGTTCTTAGAAATGACACTGTTTGATTGTACACATTCAAATTTTGAAGACTCAAAGCAAGATTAAACTGACGGGAAGCCATCAGTTTGAACCAACGCCACACTGTTTCAATCCAAAGTGCCGTGGTTAACAACTCTGTACGACCAGTTTCTTGACTCATAAAGCGCAATGCTGCTGCCACGTTGTGATTGACGAGCTTGTAGGAATTCGAAACTTTCATGGCATCCAGATTACTGCCGTTAAGGAAATCTACTTCCTTGAAAGTCAAGCGAGATGCCATTTTAAGCCCTTTACCTTTCTCAAAAAGAACAAGGTCCCTAAGATGATAAATGTCTGCTTCGTTCGCTATTAAGCCATTTTCATCAACAACCTGCTGTGAAAGAAAGATATACCTATTCTTCACCCAACCCTGAACACAGCTTTTAAAAACGTGAGTGGCGTCTGGTAAAATTTCAAACGCATCACCAGTCCTGATAGGTGCTGTAGTGCACAGCTTTCTAATACTTCGCCCTTCATGTGCTTTAGCCCAAAATCATTCCACATTTTAATGTTATTAGGGCCACAGTCCGATGTTGTGAAATTCACTTTAAGTCCGAGTGACTCAGCCCTGTTGATAATGTCCACAATCACTGATTTCAAAAATCCGTCTGGAATCGAATTTCCGGTGAAAAAATACGCGACGATTTGCTTCCATCGACTGTATACGCCAATCAGCATGAAAATTAAACCATGTGTTGCCCTTCCACTTTGGCCAGGAATAGTCACGTCACCGAAGTATTTTTTGTTGTTACAGCAATAGGAGAAACTTTGGTCGATTGACATTTCATCCAACACAAGACCGCAATCCCTTTCCGGCTTAGACATGCATTGAACCTTATTTTTTAGCAAAACAAAAACCTCTGTCAGAATTCCACTATCAAAATGCAGATTTTGAAGATACACTTGCTGCGTACGGATCGACGGAAACGGATAGTTCTTTTTGTCTCGAAGAAATTTATACCCTTTAGCTCCACATGCAAATCTTATTTCGAAGCTGTCAACAATTGATCGTTCAGTCCATTGTCGTACTCGCTTAACATCTCCTTGTAATAGCCGGACTTGTTCCGGATTGAACAGTTTCGAAGCAGCATCGCGGAAGGAATGATTCTTCGAACGTTGAAGCTTCTGACGAAGACGTTTCATGTTTTTCTGTTGCTGCTGATTTCTTCTGCCGGAGCGTTTGAATCATTCGGATAAGTCTAAGAAATTGATAGAATACACAAAACGTAATTAAGTATAACTGCTCTAAACTATCCTACATGACTTGATTTCATTTATTTAAATTACCTGAGTCGGTTGCATTTCATAAGTCGTTCAGGCCTCGCGGATGTTTCATGTCGATCATTAGAGAATGCAGTAATTGTCGAACCTATGGTTTCGTTAGAGCTACTTGGTAGAACTTCATGTTGGGCGCTCGGATTATACACACCGCTATTCATCTCCTTACTCACCAAAGAAACCTGCACATAAAATTGAAATATTATAATCTTCAACAATAACTTGCAGTCTATATAATGGCACAAACTTGGTTGTCTCCGACATTTTCGCTTAAATTCGGAACATTCACATACTCTGGAATAGCTCCCAAGACGGTCAATATTTTTCCTCCTTCGGATGCAACATACAAATCACGTTCGTAGTTGAAATGGAGCTGAAATGTATTATTCAATAAACATTATTTGAATAGTAATAAATTATTTCAATACATACGCTACACAGCCGAGAGTTTTCAACGTTGTAATCTGGAGGAAGCTGACAAAATTTCATCCATTTTTCCCTTATGGCAACGTCTTTGGGGAATCGGAAAAAGCTAACACTAGTTAGCGTGTTATCCTGCACATTCCCACAAAATTTCGCTATACACTTCATCTCGTTAACTATGGAATTCAATAACTTGTCGCGGAAAACAAAGCGGAAACAGAAACGAATTCAAGGATTTTAATTGAAAAACAAAAGTCACTCGAAGTAAATACAATTCATCGGGTTGCCAAAACAAATAACAAAATATCACTCGGTAGCCGGGGCACCAGTAACTGGTATGGTTTGAATGATTTTCTCTCTGCGTGTCTCTATATTATAACATCGTCTCTGGTGGGAACGACCGAACACCAATAATCAGTTGTCGCTGTGCATCCGTATGCGACAGACGTGTTTGGCGAGCACGTTGTAGAAAACGCCGCCCGTGAAAACAAGAAGACCAGATTCATCCCACGTCACTTGCAGCTGGCCATCCGTAACAACGAGGAGCCGAACGAAGAAAGAAAGCCCAAGTGGAATCGAAAACATTTCTCCCCCGTCAACTAAATCCGTCCTTATCAGGACGACCAAATCAGTTTACCAACTAAAGAGTTGGGTTGAATTTTTCTATTGTGCTGTTGTTAATTCAATTACCGCATCACGGCTGAATATGGCAATCATTAAACGTCGCGTCCCCGATTATATCACAAAGAACGTTGAACAACAAACGAACGAAAGTCTAGAAGGGATAATTCGAGCCAAACTGCAACACATCAGTGACCATGTGGTGGAGATCGCCATTGATCCTAGTTATGCGTACCGTATTAGTTGCTGTTGGTGGGAAGCAAATTAGGCATACTTCTGTTGAGAAAATCATCCGTCTTGCGTGCACTAATTCAAACTAATTATTCGTCCCCTTTGGTACAATTTGTATCACATTGCCTTCGTTGGTACCGCCTTCTTTTGTGCAATAGCATCCGACACCATGACATACCAGCGCTTAGCTGAAGTTACGACTCAGTCTTACAACAGTCGTGGGGCTGTGCAGTGGCTGTTCGCACGCAGTTAGCGGCAGCAAGCACCTTGGATGGTGCACCGGCGAGCAGTCGTTGCCCACACTCCTGCTTCACTTTGCTCAATTTTTGAGTACAATTGTATGCTATCTCTTTTCTCTCACGGATATGTTACTCAATTTTTCGTTAAACAGTGGATCAACTCAATTTTTGATTAGATCCGCTTTGTACGAAAATTGAGTAACATATTCCGTGAGAGAAAAAGAGATAACATACAATTGTACTCAAAAATTTAGTGAAAGTGAAGCGGGAGTGCATAGAGACGTTGGCACAGTTGGCTGTTGGTGCCGATGCTCCTTGTCAACCTACTGAAGCTACGAGTTGGCGTGAAAAAGCCGCCCGTGACGAGACAAACAACCCTAGGGGAATCGCAAACTATTTTTCCCTCGTCAAATCAATCCGTACTTTTCATGACGACCAAATCAGTTTATTAACTAAAGAGTTTGTTTGGTTGAATTTTTCTTTTGTCGGTTTGTAGTTCAATTATGCCGCGTCCCGGAGTATATCACAAAGACCGTTGAACAACTATCGAACGAAATTTTAGAAGGGATAATTCGAGCCGAATTGCGACACGTCAGAGACCGACTAGACTATGTGGTTGAGTTCGTTTTAGTTCCTAGTTGTGCATACCGGATTAGTTGCTGGCAGTGGCTAGCAAATTAGGAACATTTTTGTTAAGAAAATCATCCGTCTAGCGTGCACTAATTAAAACTAATTATTGTGGGCTAATAACTGAAGTTCGTCCCCTTTGATGCACTTAGTATCACATTGACTTCGTTGAATGAAAATTTGATTCAGTCTTACGGTAGAGTAGTGCTGTGCAGAGCAAAATGTACTGTAGCGACGCAGTAGGCGTGCGACCACACTGGAGGATGCACTGGTTAGCATTCGTTATCCAGAGAAGTTGGTGCAGTTGGCTGTTTGGGCCGATACCCCCGTCAACATCGCTGCGAGAAAAAAAGGCTGCTGAAGCCTATGAGTTGATGGGAAAATCCGCCCGTGACAACAACGGGACAAGAAACAGCCCACGTCACCTGCAGATGGCCACCCGCACCGACGAGGAGCTGAACCAAGAATACCAAGAAGAAACCCCAAGTTCAACCGTGAACAATGTTTCTCCCCCGTCAACTATATCCGTCCTTTTCAGTACGACCAAATCAGTTTCAGGGTGGCCACAGACTCGGGAAAGTCGGGAAATGCGGGAAAAATGCGGGAATCCAAAATCATCGGGAAATATGCGGGAAAAAGGCGGGAATTTCAAAAGTCATCGGGAATTTTTGTCATATGGAAGGAACCATACTCACACCTTTTTCAAATAATTTGAGTAGCGTTTTTGTTATTTATTCGGTCCACCGATCTCATTGTTCAGCCTACTCAAAACGTTTTGCTTAGAGCATCTTCAGCGGTGGTCTATTTTCTTGTTGTTAAACCCACCAACACCTATCATCTTGTCAATCTTACAATATCCAGAGATCAGAAGTTTTGTTTTCTTCAGAGACCGAGGATTTTTCGCAAACTTTCTACCATGGATTGGTTTGAGTGGTGGTGAGTGTGTGAATGCATGCATCTCATTTAAACGATATTAGATAGTGCTGATAGTGATAGATAGAGCCACGCCAAGCTATGACGTTTCAACATGCCAAGGGATATGATCCTAGACATTATGCGACAACTAGAGTCAATTGATGACTTTTTCCAGCTGTTGCGATGCAGCTGGATATGTTGGCCTTAGTGTTACATAGGTGCACTACAGCTTAACGGATGTTGGCGTATGTCCTCAGCTAGTTCTCTCGATTAAAACTTGAGGGTTGATGACCCTGAGGAATTTTTGCAAATCTGTCCTTAAGACTTACGCAGTATTTACATCCCCCAATATCGGAAGAGGTGAAGAAACTGATGGACAAAAATTATCTCCCAAAAGTTCGTAAAAAATCTTGTAAATTCAGTGCACTAAGAAACTCAGGGAACTTATCAGAAGCTCGGTATACTTTTTCGATTTGACTTAGATTTTCCCGAGGTTTAGCTATTCTCCCTGATGTCAAAGGAACATACCAAAAAATCAGGGAACTTTCCAGAAATTAAAGGTTCTTCCTTTCCTTTCCTGAAATTCAGATTTGATTCAAATTGGAAAATTCAGGGAATTGTCCACAAATTCAAGGAGCTTACCACGAGTTCAGGGAAGTTTCCAAAAGTAAAGGGTACTTCACAGGAGTTCAGGTAACTATCCAGAAATTCAGGGGGCTTCCAGAAGTTTACAAAACTTGTTAGATTATTTTGGGTATTTTTTCAGAAGTTCATAGAACTACTCCAGATGTTCAGGGAACTTCCCAAAAATTGTAGGAACTTGCCATAAAATTAGAGAACTGCCAATAGAGAACAGTCAAGAAATTCATGAAGCTTTTCAACAGTTTGCGGATCTTCTTAGTGGTTTAGTGCACTTCTTAGAATTTCATGAAACTTGCTAGACATATACAGAACTTCTTAGAAGTTCAGCGAACATTTAGGAGTTCAAGAAACTTCCTTGTTCAGGGTTTCTCATGAATTCAAAAAGCTTCTCAGAACTTCAGGAAATGCTCACAAAGATCATGAAACTCCTCCAAAGATTAGGAAACTTTCCAAAAGGTCAGCAAACATCTCAGACGTTCAGAGAACGTCTCAGAAATTTAGAAAAATTCCCAGAAGTTCAGGGAACTTTCCAGAAGCTCGAAAAAGCTCCCGGATGCTCAGGCAATTCAGCAATTCAGGAAATTTTTCAGTAGTCCTGTGATCTTCCAAGAATTTCAGAAAACTTCCCCCAAGATCGGAGAACTTTCCAGAATTTCAGAAAACGTCCCAGTTAAAGGGTGATACGGTCAAAATTTGGTCAAGGGAAAACGCGTGTAAATCGGTGAAATCGTATATTTAAAAATCAAATTAAATTTCTTTTTCAAGTTCAATTAGTATAAAATTCAGGAAAAATATTCAGTTAGGCTTCCGCTTTTCCAAATCCGAATTGCCGGGCCTTACGCTTGACCCCTGCCATCAGATTTTGTACAGCCACCTTGTCCACCTTCTTCGCCGTAGAAAGCCAGTTTGCCTTGAACTGCTGCTCGTCCTTAGCAGTTTTTTTTGGTCTTCTTTAGGTTCCGCTTGACAATAGCCCAGTATTTCTCAATTGGGCGGAGCTCTGGCGTATTGGGAGGGTTCTTGTCCTTGGGAAACATCTGCACGTTGTTGGCGCCGAACCACTCCATGGACTTTTTACCGTAATGGCAAGATGCCAAATCCGGCCAAAACAGTACGGAACAACCGTGTTTCTTCAGGAAAGGCAGCAGACGTTTATTCAAACACTCTTTCACGTAAATTTCTTGGTTGACAGTCCCGGAAGCTATGAAAATGCTGCTTTTCAAGCCACAGGTACAGATGGCTTGCCAAACCAGATATTTCTTTGCGAACTTTGACAGTTTCGTGTGCTTGAAAATATCTGCTACCTTTCCCCTTCCTTTTGCCGTATAAAACTCCTGTCCCGGAAGCTGCTTGTAGTCGGCTTTGACGTAGGTTTCGTCGTCCATTACCACGCAGTCAAACTTCGTCAGCATCGTCGTGTACAGCCTCCGGGATCGCGCTTTGGCTGTCGTATTTTGTTTATCATCGCGATTTGGAGTCACTACCTTCTTGTAAGTCGATAGTCCGGCTCGTTTTTTGGCTCGATGCACGGTTGTAGACGATACACCCAGCTTATTTGCGGCATCTCGGAGAGATAGGTTAGGGTTTCGCTTGAAACTACCGGCAACTCTCTTTGTCGTCTCAGCGGCTTCCGGTTTTCGATTCTCCGATCCAGACTTTCTGGCTGTCGACAAACGTTCCCCAAACACTTTAGTTACATTTGTAACGGTTGATTTGACAACTTTTAGCGATTTTGCCAACTTTGCGTGCGAGTAGCTCGGATTTTCGCGATGCGCGAGCAAAATTTTGATACGCTGCTCTTCTTGCTTGGACGGCATTTTGACAACTGAAGAGTGAATTCCAAAATCAATATAGGAGCAACATTCTACACACACACACCTTCAAAAATGAGGGGTGTTCAGGTTTTTAAATGCAAAATTGAAAGAAATACGACAAGTTGATATTGACCAAATTTTGACCGTATCGCTCCTTTACACAGAAAACTGGATTTTTTGAGAATTCGAAAAGTTTAGGAAACATTCAAAGGATTTTTCCATAAATTTGGGGAGCTTCCTCGAACTTTAGGGATTTTTCCAGGTGATCGAGAAACTTTCCAATCGTTCCGAAAACATCCCAAAAGTTCAGGGTATTTAAGTTTTAAGAAAAACTTAAACTTCTTACTACTCGATAATTTTTCAACCAAAACTAGAATAAAGAAACCAACTACTTTTTAATCAATTTTATAGAATTTCCACCTATTCACAATATTGGATATCATAAAAAGTTCTTGTACGGTTTAACAACATCTCGGTTATGCTAACTATTCCACAGAAATTCCACGGCTTCCAAGATTTTTTTTCTCAATTTCTCGTAAGTTATTTAAATATGTTTTATATTCTGCTTTTTATCACAGAATATGTACCTGCTGGAAGTTAAAACAACTTCTGGGAAGCGAAATCTGTTTTTCTATGTGCCCGTCATTTCCAGAAAGTTGTTTCTATTCCATGGAGAAAAACTTTTTGTTAATAATTTTTCGGCAATTCCATGAACTTCTCTAAAGTTCCACCATTTCTCTTCTCGAAAGACAACGAGCAAACTTCATGATTTTTTGGAAACATCCAACTATTTTACTCAACTGCCGAGAAGTTTAATCAACTTGTGGCACGTTCATTATAGATATTCCCACCCAATCTTCATAGATATTCTGAAGTTCATTAAATTAAATTTTTAAAGAGTGCGTTCAGTAAGAAACTCAGAAGCTTATATAAGTTCTGAAATGATGCAAAATAGATCCGGTGTAGAACAACTTTTACAAACACCAGCGATGCAGCGATGTTTTTTGCGTTTGGTCTTGAAAAATAAATCCAAACCACGATTTGAACCACCGTTGAAGATGCCCTTAGAAGATTTGGCTACACGGCTGTAACAGGTGAGGCCAGAAATAAACTTATCTTTCATGTGGTGGCGAATGTGTTTAAGGTTTGGCGAATTGCGTTTGTAAGGGTGTTAACACATGGTGAAAGAAGAATTTGGGCAGCTGTGCTCAATGCCGTCTGACGTTGTTTGTCGGATTCCCGAGAAAAGAAAATGGTTTGGACAAACTTTGGCTAGAACCAAGAACGAGCTACCAAATTTGAGAACATGTGTTGAAAATTGGCTCATCCGGTCGCACAAAAAGGCGTATTTTAAATAAATGGAATGTGTCTGGAGGTAAATCAAACTGGAAAAAGTTTGGGAGCTCAGAGATTTAGCTACGAGTAATTTATATTAACTCATCTTAACAGTCGGGAAAATAAGGCAAAAATGCGGGTAAAATTCGGGAAAAATGCGGGAATTTTTATATTAAGATTGTGTGGCCACCCTGCAGTTTGCTTATTAAAGAGTTTGTTTGGTTGAATATATCTCTTGTGCTGTTTGAAATTTCAATCATTCGATAGGAATCAAATTATTTTGGGAATGTATGTGGTTCAACCATCGTAGAAAATAACAACTAGGGCCGTATCATTATTAAAACCAAACGGTCCTTTTAGGGTCACCAAATGCTATCTGAAGAGTTAACAATAGAATTTTTCACATATTTATTTCCCAATGCTGGTCTATCGTTCAATTAGCATTATTTCGGCCTGACGTCTATCGGAAATAATAGACTCATGAATTCCATCTACAACACAGCAATAAGGATAATGCTACCAGGTGGTCGATCATATCAACAGAATATGCTCTCAGGTGCATTCTCGCTTCACCATCTCGGAAGGCAAACATTTCCAGCTGCAAGGTCTCGGAAGAAGAAAACGTACACGGAAGAAAACAAAGTCCCCAAAATTTCATTTCACCCAAATTCAAAGTTCATTTCACCCAACTCTGGGTTCGGTGCGGAAGCCAAATTGTGAGTATATGCCATAGTACTCAAATTTGAGTAACTGTATACAAAGTTTATGGAGGATAAATTTAACCGAATGCAATAAAACTCGTAAAAACCAAAGAAGAGAACTTTTTCGCTTACGGTTAGTTAGTAAATCGTTATACAACTTTTAAAATAAAGTGCCTATCTCGTGATGATAGAATAAAAACATAATTTACTTGATAATTGTATTCATTTTGTTTGTTTCTTAATTTTTAACAATAACGGCTATTTTAATACCGTAACATATTTATTGTTTTTCGGTTTTTGAATCTAATATACTTCAAATAATAAAAGTATGCAAATGACTTCCATTTTTACTCAAAAATTTGTTGTCAATGAAGTACTCACCCATTGAGTAATGTTAACCTAATGTGCAGAATCAAATTTACCTATCTCTCCAGTTCAACAACAGTACTCAACTTTAAGTTTAAAAATACTCAATTCTAGGTACTTTGTTTCTTCCGTGTATAGCACCTTATCTACCGGGTGTTGAAGCATTTTATCCCGATACTGTCGTTTCCTCCAAAACAATAAGCATTATGAACAGCTTCATGGTGTTACATTTCCGAGCGGATTGCAAGCGTATCTGCCTGAACTGACTTGAATCAATTGGCGGATGGCCCTGGCGTCTCTGGAAATTAAACTGCTCCCTCGATCAAGCTGCCGGGAGAGCTAGCTTAACACGAGGTTTCCGAGCGAACCGAAGCCATGGTCAAGTAAACCAGCTTCATGACGAAATGAGGTGGTGTTAGTAGCTGTTTCCTCGAACCCCTTTTCAGGGCCATCAAAACAACTGGAAAAGAAAGTTGACATGTGTTTTGGAAAGCTGGAGGCTGGGTTTCGGGATAATCGATTGTGAAAAACATCTTTCCTGTGCCGAAGCCGTAATGTTTGCAATATTTGGCAGTGTTGTACACACATAAGCCTAGCAGAAACCGTATGCAATTGGAGGTGAATGAAACCAGCTTCTTGAGTAAAAGTTTCCCAAATGAACAAAACTCATTCGCACTGCAAGGTATATTACGTGATATAGAGTATCTTGTTATCATATGTCATACATATTATTTCCAGTAAAAGCAAGATGAATGAATTTAGATACCAAGACAGGCTATATCAAATAATAAAGACTGTAGTGCGAACGTTTAGTGTATGGGAATTAGATTTGGAAGGAAACCAATTCCGGCCACTCTTTAAACAATCAAGCGATCTATATTTTTTTTTTTTTTTTTTTTATAATCATTTATTTAAACAGACTCAATCGAATCAACTTTACAGAGCCAAGTTTTCATATTTGTATACATCATGTATCTTAAATCTAAAGTTAGGGGGATAGAGCCGATTACTCGCGGCCGTCTCGAGGTTAATAGGAATTACAAATTACGGATGGGAAAGAGGGTGGGAATTCAAAGTATGGTTTACATAACACATTAAATTTAAATTCAAAATTGTCAAAAAACTTAAAACTATACAACTTTTGGTTTTCTTATTATTCGAACATTTTTGAAAGAGGAAAAAAAAACACAAACACAGAAAAAAAACTTATACTAAACATACATGTTAAACTAACTACAATCTAAGGCTAATGTTAGTCAAAAACACATAAATGAGTTTCATAAACTCCAGATCACGTACAGCCAAAATATCTCGAACCGGTACATTGGGTTGTCTACCTCGAGCCCTAAGGGAATCATAAAGCTCAGATCTGACTCCACGATGCTCAGCACATGACCAAACAATGTGATCTGCGTCCTGGTAACCTTGCCCACACTCACAGAGATTGCTGTCGCTCAGTCCAACACGGAATAAATGAGCGTTTAAAGAATAATGATTGGACATGAGGCGAGACATGACACGAATGAAGTCTCGTCCCACATCCATCCCCTCAAACCAAGATTTCTTCGACACCTTTGGGATGATAGAATATTGCCATCGCCCCAAATCTCCTTTACTCCATTTATACTGCCAGCTGACAAGTGACTGTTGACGAAAAATAGAAAAAATTCGATGAAGGCGATTTGTCGATCATAAATATCGCCTTCCATAGCGCCCACCTTTGCAAGCGAGTCCGCTCTCTCATTGCCCGGAATTGAACAATGAGAAGGGACCCATACAAAGGTGATGATAAAATTACGCGAAGATAAAGCACTTAGAAGCTCCTGTATTTTCATGAGAAAATACGAGGAGTGCTTTACCGGCCTCAAAGAGCGAATAGCCTCCATAGAACTGAGACTATCCGTAAAAATGAAATACTGATCCGGTGTTAGTGAGGCAACAATTTCTAGCGTAAAGTGTATTGCCGCTAATTCAGCGACATATACGGAACAAGGAGCATGAAGTTTACGATTGGCGCTATATATTTCATTAAATATTCCAAAGCCTGCTGACTCCTCTATCAATGATCCGTCAGTGAAGAACGATTTAGTGGAATCAACTTGGCCAAACTTTGCAGCAAATATCACAGGAGCAATCATAGGACGATGATGCTCTGGGATTCCACGAAGCTCCTGCTTCATGGATAAATCAAAATGAACCGAACTGCCGAAGTCGGAGAAGCAAACACGATTGGGAATATTCGGCGAAGGGCTGACATCCGTGTTATGTACAAATGGTACAATGTCATGAAACGAGTTTGAGGATTGAACTCAAGGAGCTTCTCAAAGTTTTCGATTACCTGAGGGTTCATAACTTCACACCTGGTGAGGAGCCGAAGAGATAATTCTGTAAACCGATCCGAGAGTGGCAATATGCCAGCCAGCACTTCAAGACTCATGGTGTGAGTCGAGTGCATGCAACCTAACGCGATACGAAGACATCGATACTGAATACGTTCCAGTTTGATGATGTGCGACCGAGCCGCTGACTGAAAACAAAAACTACCGTATTCCATAACCGACAAAATCGTTGTCCGGTACAACGTTAGAAGATCTTGCGGATGCGCTCCCCACCAGGTCCCGGTAATTGTGCAGAGAAAGTTGATCCTTGGCTGGCACTTTCGCTTCACATACTCAATATGGGATCTCCAGGTGCACTTTGAATCGAACCAGACCCCAAGATATTTAAAGGACATAGAATGAGTTATCGGCTTACCCCAAATTTGAAGCTTCGGTTGTGCAGGGTTATGCTTCCTAGAAAAAACTACCAACTCAGTTTTCTCCGTAGAGAATTCGATACCTAGCTCTAGAGCCCAAGTAGACAAATTGTCTAAGGTATCCTGTAAGGGTCCTTGCAGATCGACCCCATTGGGTCCCGTGACAGACACTACGCCGTCATCTGCAAGTTGTCTCAACGTACAATTGTCACTTAGACAACCGTCAATGTCTTTGACATAAAAATTATACAAAAGGGGGCTTAAACATGATCCCTGGGGGAGACCCATGTAGCTAAATCGTGAAGCTGTAGAGGTTCCATGAGAGAAGCTCATATGTTTCTCTGACAGCAAATTGTACAAAAAATTATTCATTAATGGTGAAAAGCCACAAGCGTGGAGTTTATCTGAAAGAACTTCAACAGATACTGAATCAAAAGCCCCCTTTATATCCAAGAATACAGAAGCCATTTGCTCTTTTTTAGCAAAAGCTAACTGAATATCTGTGGAAAGCAACGCGAGACAGTCGTTCGTTCCCTTACTCCTACGGAAACCATATTGAGTATCTGAAAGCAGGTTGTTCGTCTCAACCCATTTGTCCAGACGGAAAAGGATCATTTTCTCCAACAACTTTCGAATACAAGATAACATCGCGATGGGTCGATAGGAGTTGTGGTCGGACGCGGGCTTACCAGGTTTTTGAATGGCAATAACTCTCACCCGTCTCCAATCATCCGGTACAATGTTGAGTTCTAGAAACTGATTAAACAAGTGCAACATGCGCCTCTTCGCGACGTCTGGGAGGTTCTTGAGCAAGTTGAACTTGATCCTATCAGCGCCTGGAGCCGTATTGCCACACGAAAGGAGTGCGAGAGAGAACTCTACCATTGAAAAGGGTTGGCTAATCTCATCTATCGAATTCGTGTTTTCGCGAGGAATCATCCGTGCCGGCACAGAATCTGGACAAACTTTTCGCGCGAACTTGAGGATCCATTGGTCCGAGTACTCCTCGCTCTCGTTGTTCGTAGTTCGGTTACGCAACCTTCGCGCCGTGTTCCAAAGAGTACTCATTGACGTTTCACGCGATAGTATTTATTTATTTATTCATTCGTCAATCACAAGTAGAACTACATAATATCATTTACATTTTAGCTTACATTCTATGATTTCGCAGATTTTGGAAATATTTTTTAATATTGTCTTAGGCATATTTAGATCAATCATTTCACAATGCTGATTGTACGCGGCTTTTATCTGATTTAGCGGTCCAAATTTAGCATAGTTTGTACGATGACGGTCCAACACGAATAAATTTCTGTTGCGTAATTGTCGAGTAGGAGCATAAAAATTTAATTTTGATAATATATCACTTGAGTCAATACGTTGCGAAATGATGTCATTTACGAATGAAACCATAGCATATTCCCGACGATCTTTCAAGGTTTGAATGTTGATAAGCATGCAACGTGCTCCATATGATGGAAGAGGAACACCGTCCATCCTAACTTACGTAGGGCATATAATAAAAACTGCTTTTGGACTGACTCTATTCGTTCTTGATGTTTTTTCATATAAGGTGACCAAACAACGCTACAATATTCTAATATAGACCTTACATATGCAATATAAAGTGTTTTAATTGTATAAGGATCTTGAAAATGATAGCTGAAACGTTTTATAAAATTTAACATATTGCTTGCTTTATGAACTATTGTGTTGTAGTGATCCACAAATGTTAATTTAGAGTCTAAAATAATTCCTAAATCTCTTATTCGATCACATTTTTCAACATGTTGATTACCTAATACAATTGCAACACTAGGTGTACTATGTTTTCTGCTGTAAGTTATGTGATTACATTTTTTAACATTTAGTTTTAATAGACTTTTACAACACCACTTATGAAAAACTTGTATTTCATTCTGAAAAACATACATATCATCTTCATTACTGACTTCTAAGAATAGCTTCATGTCATCGGCATAGATAAGAACTTTGAGATTTTTTAAAATTAATGAAATATCGTTAACATATAAAATGAAAAGAAGAGGACCTAAATGAGAGCCTTGGGGAACTCCCGAGGTGACATGGATTGTATTTGAAGTTTTCTCATTGAATCGTACTATTTGCTGGCGGTCAGTTAAGTACGACTCAATCCATTTGAGGAGTCTCATATCAATTCCAATTTTTTCAAGCTTGAAAATCAACATAGGAATATCAATTCTATCAAACGCTTTGCTGAAGTCGGTGTAAAGAGCTTCTACGTGATTACCACTGTCCATTGCAGTTACTGAATAATTTACAAATTCTAATAGGTTTGTAGTAGTTGAACGGCCTTTAAAAAAAACCGTGCTGTGCAGTCGTCACTATATGCTTTATTTGACTAAACATATTTTTGTTAATAATTGATTCGAAAAGTTTAGGAATACACGAAATAATGGCAATCCCACGGTAATTTCTGATATCTGATATTTTACCTGATTTGTAGATGGGTACTAAAAAAGACTTTTTCCATTCATTTGGAAATTTTCCCGATTCAAGATAGCCCGTTCACGAATGTTCGCCAGTAACCGCGTTTCTTGGCCTTGATGAGGCTCTTGTTCAGCGTTCGAGAGCCGTGTATACTTCGAAGTGCTCGGGAGTTCCACGTCTACGGAAAACTTTTAAACGCGTCGGACTTTTTACGGTAAACCTCGGTGCATTGCTGATCCCACCATGGAGAAGGAGGTTTCCTGCGAAATGACGTCCCTGGAACTGGTCGAGTTTGAGCTTGAAGCGCGCTGTCTAAGATCAGGTTGGAGAGGAAATTATACTCTTCCAGCGGTGAAAGCCTTTCTACCGTCGTTACGGCTTCATCTACCGCTGTCCTAAACTTTGTCCAATCGATGTAACGAGAAAGATCATACGCGACGTTGATAGATTTCGACGGATTGAACCCTGTGGCAATCGAAATTTGTATGGGCAAGTGATCACTACCGTGGGGATCTTGAATCACATTCCATGTGCAATCCAACGATAATGAATTCGAACAAAGTGTGAGGTCTAATCTACTGCCAACTGAGGATGTACCAGCCAAACGTGTTACTTTCTCCATTGTTAAGTACTGTCATATTGAAGTTGTCACAGAGGTCATATATTTTGGAAGACCGGTTGTCATCGTACAGTTCTCCCCAGCCTGTACCGTGAGAGTTAAAATCTCCCATGACCAACCGCGGAGCAGGAAGAACCGAACAAATATCTGAAAGTTGTTTCTGGTTTATTGAGGCTCTAGGAGGAATATACACAGAAGCAATGCAAAGGCTTTTACTTTTAATAACAGCCTGACATGCGACAACTTCGATACCTGGAATAGGAGGAAAATTCACTCTATAGAAGGAGTAGCACTTTTGATCCCCAAAAGTACTCCTCCTCCTCGCGAATCCTCACGATCAAGACGAATAATGTTGAAATCATGAAACGGAAGATCGATTTCAGAAGAGAGCCATGTTTCACAAAGAGCGAATGCATCACAACCGGTAGTGTGAGCTAAAATTTAAAAGATTCCAATTTAGGAATCAGACTTCGACAATTCCACTGTAGAACAGTGATCAAATCCCCGACCTCATTTGGAAAATTATCCATCGAAGGAAATGATAGCTGCAAGGATGGGCCACTTCAATGTTAATTTCTGCAAAAAGTCTTCACTGTTGGAAGCAATGCCAAACAATGCTTTTGAGAGGGTCAGAAATTTCGAGGTACTTAAAGATACCTTCGGCAATGTCATCAAATGAGAACAGCCCACTTGAGGAGGGGGCTTCTGTTCTTAAAATTGGGGCTTCAGGGGTTTTGGATGTCCCCGGGAGAGATGGAAAGTCCTGGGTGTAGTTAGTACTGGAAACCAGGAGGACTAGATTTCCTTTTTCCACCTTCCTGAAATGGGCAAACTGGTTTGGTCTGGCTCAGCAATTGTTGGCGACGCGTCTTCGCTCGAAGCACCTCCGGAAACTGTCTGATGTTCCCTCTCAACCAGTCAAGTCAGACTCGTCATCTGACAGAGGAGCAAAGGGATTTGTATTGCATTGGGGATGGTGAGGCTTTTTCACATTTCGGCGAAAGATTGCCTAGAACGCTGTTTAAGTGATCGTTCCAATTTTCCCCGCGTTATTGTATGCCGGCATAACGAGAGCATGAGAGAGTACCCTTGCAGAAAGCGCATTTTGGTGTGTTGTCTGCGCAGGCGCCATCCTCATGTTTCTCCCGCAATTTGAGCAGCGTGCCTTATTGCCGCAGTGGGAGGTCGTATGTCCCATCTGCTGGCATTTTGGCAGATCATTACCCGTGGTACAAACAAACGCACAGGTAGTCGAAGTTTTCCCAACTCGACGTATTGAGGGAGGGCTGAACCAGAGAAGGTCACGCGAAACGAATCTGACGGAGTGAACTTCTTTTCACCCTTAGTGATCGATACTGTGCTTAATTTTCTCACATCCAGTATCTTCACTGGAGAAAGCAGGGGGTTCTTAAATCGACCAACCCCTGCTTCATCAGGATCTCAGGGGTCAAAGTCGCTTCGGTGACCACACCTTCTATCTCAATACCTCGAGCTGGGATGTACACTCTATACTCGAGAGTAAAGAACTGTGAGACAGCAATCTCGTTAGCCTGTTTTAGGTTGGACACAACGACCCGAAGTTTATTGGGTCTTATCTTAATCATTTCAGTCACGGCCGAGAATCGCTTCGTCAGATCATTAGAAATCTGATAAACGTTTAGAGGTTTCGTTTTGGGCTGAAAGTAGACAACCCATGGACCAGCTGAATCAGGTGGATAGGCTCGAGATCGAGGAAATTTATGAGACTCATCATCGTTGAAAGGCAACGATGAATCATCTTCTAATGAATCATCCATGTGGGAGCCTGTAACGCTCAACCACTAATCGAATTATAAAAATTCACACAAAATACACAAACTTAAAGCTAAACAAAGATAAAAAATGCTATTTCTTCGCGAGGGAAAGAGAATCACAATTACTTATCTATTATTGCTGCTACCGGACGGCGTACGTGTGTGGACGTCAGCCTTCTACACAGAGAGTAGAGTACAGCAAGGGTGATGCGGTCAGTCAAGCACACGGTGGTAGTATACCGATAGAACGGATGACCTACTCGATGGGTTGCTGGTGTGCGTGATCACGATGAGATGGCAAAAAATGGCTTGCTGTTTGTCAATAGCAATTAATAGCCTTTTCTGCGAATGCGGTGCAAAAACTTCACTCTATCTTCAAAAGAAATAAAAAAAACACTCGAACCACAAATTACTCTGATAGTAATTATACCGAGGAAAAAATAGAACTTTCGAAGTAAACCTTCCAAATTAACGGAGCTCGAAGCAAACGAACTTGACCGCTTGCTAGTGCGCGGGACAATGAAGTGATCTATATTGCACATTGCTTCGTAGTCCAACGTCAACTTTGCGTACAACCCCATTGGGCTGTACCTTTCTAGTTTTTCTTTGTTAAGAATGCTTTTTGGCGGCATTTGCTAACGGCAGAGCCAGTGCTTTGGTTGTTGATAGCGGGGCTACTCACACTTCCGCTGTTCCAGTTCATGTAAAATGAATATGTACATTCTAAAACAATCGAAAAAAATCTATTTCACTTATTTTTTGTAGGAAGGATATGTTCTCAGTCCAGCCGTTGTGAAATCCCCGTAGTGAGCTGATTACCTTTCGCTGCAATGCCGTCAATACCTTGAGGGTCAGAATATCGATCTGACTCCGGTCTGCTCAGATTTCGGCAGTGCATTACGAATTCCCCAGCGGGTATCATCAGTATTTCGGTCCGGAGCGTTTTAAACTGGCTGAAAGCTTATTTGACCATACGATGCTGGGAGCAGGTCAGTTGGCTTCCACCAGCGTTGGAATGTGCGACGCTGACGTGCGCTTATCCCCTGTATGGATCGGTTATTGTTACCGGTGGAAATACTCTGCTGCCTGGCATCCCGGAACGTTTGAATCGAGCACCGGGCACCATCCAACACTCGGTTGAAAATTATTTCGGTCAAGGGTACCGTAGAACGGCGGTTCGGAGCTTGGATAGGCGGATCTATTCTGGCAAGCATCGGAACATTCAAGCAGATGTAGATTTCTTCTCAGGAGTATGAAGAGCCCGGAAAAAGCCCAGTGGAACGGAAATGCCCTTAAACGCAGACGGAGACGGACGATAACAAAAAGAATAGAATTTAAGGATGTGTAGCGGAATAAAAATACAGGAAGGAGCAAGCTTCCTATTTTTAACTTACTTATTTATTTATGAGGCTCAAGTGCCACAGGCATAACGGAGCCGAGTTTTTTTTTCATTTTAACAACGACAATAACTTACTAGGTTAGTTTTGAAAAGCCGAAAAACTCGTGGCTTGGACGAGGTTGGGGATTACGATGATTCGGGTAGGAATGGGGAAGTAGGAATCTTTAATGTTGGCTTTCAACAGCAGATTGGCGATGCGATATTGTAGCTGTTGTTGCTGATCAGCATCGTAATTGATGTCCAGCGGAAGTGGATTCAAATCGTCGTCATACTCTTCTTCCAGATCCCTTTCCGTGTCCATCAAAAATTCAACTTCCATGTACGTACTGGTGCCCGACTCCAATGCCGGATATTTCTGACAGCGTTTTTTATTCGCCGGTTCGGAATTTGGTTCGAAAAACTTTTTTGAAGCCATTTTGTGTGCTGTTCTGTTTATTTGTTTGTAAACAAACAATAATCATAAATACGTCATGTAAATACATATGCACGCTAAATGCAAACATAACTGTGAATGCAAATTTTTGGGAAAAGCTGAGTGCGAAAAAAAATACACTGCAAGCACAATCATCACAAATGTCTAGGAATTCGTGAAACTTGCAATACATAGTTCAATTTTTTACTTTTTAAAATGACCTACTTTTGGGCCCACACAAATCTGCATATGAACAGCTTTGAAAGTTGGGTTTCCTATCTGGGTCCTCAAAAACGGGTAGCAAATGGTTCAAATTATCTTCTTCTTTTTTAATTCCTTAAATTGTTATTCGATGTTTGCTACTGTTTACTAGCCACACCACTCAGTAAAATATCGAAGTGAGAACTAAAACAGGACTTGATACTTGCTACTTGGCTGCTGCAGGCCATAAATTTCAATTATTCAAACCCATAGGTAAATTGTAACGTACTGCATCCAACCAATAATTATTCAGGTATAACGGTTGACGACAACTTAGTAAAGGGTGTACGGAATCAAATTACGACACACACAATTATTCGGCAAAATTCGTCGTTCATCCAGTCATCTTCAAACTTTCAGGGAGTAGAATATAACATGTTATGAATAATTTCCCATGTTTATTTTATTGAATTTCAATTCAATATCCAAATGCACGAACATTCTTCTTCACACTGCTCTTAAAATCCTGTACAACATTTGGACCAACTTTTTTTTTGAGTGGCAATCAATTTTTTCTTCATATCTTCCTCGGATTTCAATTCCTTAGGATGCTTCCGACGTGCCCGCTTCATGATGGCCCAGTACTTTTCAATTGGTCGCAGTTCCGGTGCGTTCGGGGGGTTGAGATACTTCGGCACGAAATTGACCTCCTTAGCCTTGTACCACTCCAAAACCTCTTTCGAGTAATGCCACGAGGCTCAATTTGGCCAACAAATCATAGGACCATCGTGTGGCCTCAGAAGAGGAAGTACACCTGCCCATTGACCGTTTCAGTTGTCACGGAATGGGGTGCTCCGCTTTCCACACGAGCCAATTGCTTGCCAAACCATATATTGTTTGGCAAACATTGACATCCTCTGCTTTCTAACGTCCTCAGGGACATCGAATTTAAGATGAGCAGTGAAAAATTGGAGCCCCGGAAGCTGCCGGAAGTTTGCTTTTACATACGTCTCATCATCCATAACGATGCAATATGGTTTCGTAAGCATCTGGGTGTAGAGTTTCCGTGCTCATGTTTCACCTACCGTATTCTGCCGTTCATCGCGATTAGGCGCCTTTTGGATTTTGTACGTGAGTAGTCCTTCACGTTTTTTTCGCGTCTTGCATGAGAGTTTTGGTTAAATTCAGTTTCTTCGCCACATCTCGAACTGAACTGTTGGGATTCCTCTTGAAAGCTTGAACTACCGCTTGTGATCCTTGACACTATACGGAGATCCATTTTTGCCACTTCTTTCTTTCCGATCGATGGTCAAACGTTCGTGGTACTGATTTGAGACACCGTAGAATGTACCATTCCCAGCTTCCTGCTGATGACAAGATGAGAAAGATCCGGATTTTCGAGGTACCGCTGCTGTTCTTCCGACTCCATTTTCGCAACGATTGCACATGTGCTAGTGAACTAACACAGCGTAAACAAATACACATTAAACTAATTCCACCCAAAAATTTCAATAGAAAATACCCAATAGGAAATAGAGTTACAGCCCTTTACACTGATAGGCAAAATAAAGTGCCCACCTCATCGTTTTTTCAATTTCTCTCATTTACTTGGTTCAAATTAAAGTAAACACACTGTATTTTTTTATTATCTTATTTTTTATATTCTTTTTAAGTTTCACTTATGGAATACTGCAAAAAAAAGGAGTTTTACTTAGAGAAAAAAAATCAATTTGTGTTGAAAAAAAAACAGTGACAAAATAAAGTGCCCACTTCATTTAGGCTACAGAAAACATAAATTAAAGTAAAATAAAAGCATTTCAATAATTGATGTGTCCTCCTTTGGCCTTCAGGACCTCCTGCAGGCGCTTCGACATGCTCTCGACCAGGTTCTTTAGGTGCTGTGGATCTAGCTCTTCCCAGGCGCGCTCCAGGGCTTCAAAATAGTTATTTTTATTGGTAACACCAGTTTTGTCAACCCTGGCATCGAGAATCGCCCACAAATTCTCGATGGGATTGAGGTCCGGGCTTTGTGGAGGCCATTCCAGCGGTTTGATCCGACAAGACCGGAAGAAAGACTTGGTCTTCTTGGCAGTATGCTTCGGGTCGTTGTCCTGCTGGAATACGAACTTCTCTTCAAGGCCCGTCTGGATCAGCGAAACCTCCAGATTTTCTCGCAGGATGTTGATGTAAGAATCTGCCGTCATTATCCCGTCGATTTTCACAATGCTTCCCACTCCACCCCACGAAAACACCCCCAGACCATCACATTTCTCCTCCATGCTTCATCGTGCCTTGGATGTGGCGCTCCTGAAGCTCCTCTCCCGATCTGCACCAAACACGAACCCGCCGCTTTCGGTTAAACAGCTCGAATTTTGATTCGTCCGTCCAGAGAACCGTTTTCCAGAACTCTAGGGGCTTATCAGCATGCTCCTTAGCAAACTTAAGCCGTTTGGCTTTGTTTGCCTTGCTGATAAATGGGCGCTTCCGGGCAAGTTTGCTATTCAACTCCTGTGCTACGAGACGGCGACGAACAGTTCGACCGGAAACTGATAACTGAAGGGTTTCCTGGATCTCGCGGACAGTTACCTTCGGGTTCTTCTTGACTTCGCGCATGATCTTGGTGTCCGTTCTCGCATCCGTTTTCCGCTTCCTGCCTCTGCCAGGGCGATCCACCACTGATCCAAACGTTTTAAGCTTCAGAAGAATTTTGCCAACCGCTGCCTTACTGATACTGTACTTCTTAGCGACAGCCCGGTGCGATTCACCGTTTTGCACATCACGAACGACCAATTTTCGGATACACAAGGGAATTGCTTTCGAAAGCACTGCGTTCTCCATTTTTTTCAATTGAATCAAATGCGATCACGTATACAGATGCACCAGGTTGAGCCGTTTGCTTCAAAACTTGTCAAAATATCAAAACAAACAATCGAGGGGTCTTCCAATGGAAACGTATCGAAAACATATCGATTTTTGAAGTGGGCACTTTATTTTGTCACTGTTTTTTTCAACACAAATTGATTTTTTTTTCTTTAAGTAAAACTCCTTTTTTCAGTATTCCATAAGTGAAACTTAAAAAAGAATATAAAAAATAAAATAAGAAAAAAAACTACACTGTGTTTACTTTAATTTGAACCAAGTAAATGAGAGAAATTGAAAAAACGAAGAGGTGGGCACTTTATTTTGCCTATCAGTGTAAATGTGGTGCAATTTGATTCCGTACAACCTTTACATACAGGTGGCGGCCTGAATAAAAGGCGATTTTTGGGATATTTTTTTAAAGATAACTTTACCTGTATGGCCGAAATTTTTTATTCTGCCGTTTTCCGGCTACAAAATTTAATTTTTTGCCCTACATTTCTGCAATTTCTTCGGCCGCTAGACCTGGTACAGCTTGGCACCTCCGACGGCAACCTGCTGACCGAAAAATAAATCAGGTTAACGGAAGCAAAAATGGACGGCTGAAAAAAGCTGCTGTTCTTTGGTAACTTTGAGGATCAGTCCTTCGTTGCAATTGCATTCCGCCACTGTGAATAGTTTTTGAAGACAGATGCTAACGACGCTTTCATTGGTGTTCGCAATATAACATTATTTCTGTTTATTTCTAAATTCCAAAAAAAAAGTCATCAAAAAAAAGGCTCGTATGCTCTAACTCAACGTTTGATACCATCCATTAAGTTCTGAACTGTGTCCTCATTCACATTCCTGGAAGCATTTTCCCACTTTTTAGCACAATCTTTCTCATTATTTGCCTCTCCGATAGGTTTCCCGAGGTTCCGCTTCACAATGTCCCAATATCTTTCAATTCGGCGAAGTTCTAGGGTGTCAGGAGGATTGCAGTCCTTTGCTACAATGTTGACGTTGTTTCCTGCATACAGGGTGCGGCAGAAAATAATGCGAGAATTTGTTCTATTTCTTTCAAATCCCATTTTCAACTGATTCAAGCATTCATCTTCATAAAGCCCTTTTAAACAAATTTATTCAATGTGTCCTCCATTTTTATTAATAACATCCTCGAGCCGACGCCGGAAGCCAGAGCATGCCTTTCGGACGTAGTCCTCCGACATTGACTGCCATGTGCGTGTTATGGTTGACTTCAGGGTTTCAACACTAGGGCGTGATGTTTTGCAGGCTTGTGCTTCAACATATGCCCAAATCGAATAATCCAACGGATTAAGATCTGGACTGCTAGGGGGCCACAAATCCTTCGGCCAAAACTTCAAGTTATCGTTCAACCA
>JASCZW010009990.1:0-39170 GCA_034211315.2 Aedes japonicus | reverse complement strand
TTTACCATTTTTCGAAAGTTTCAAAACTGGTGTGGTTATTTGTGCAAAAATATGTGTACGAGATAGAGTGCACAAATACTTATGTTTCTATCGTTAAACTTTCTGGATATTTGACTACCAACCAACCATGTTCATCAAATGCTGCATAGAAGAATGTATGATCCTGTTCGATTATGCCGAAAAGCTACTGACCCACCTGACAGTTGAGCATAGAACACCCGTCAACTACCGATACCCATGCAGTTATCCAGGATGTCCACAAACGTTCAGTAAGATTTATAATTTTTAAGCGACATTTAAGAAATCATAAATTTCCAATCCGACGATTCTAAGAGGGAACCAACTATTGAAGAAATTCGCGAAACGATAGACGACAGTGAGCCAATAAACAAACTTCAAAGAAATGAATTTCAAGAACCTGAATATATATCTAACGTTACTGACAAATTGTTCTCAATACAAAAATCGGCTACAGAATTCGCTTTAAGTATGCACAGCAAAAAAAAACTTATAAGTAGATTGCTATGATTTTCATTATTCTTTGAAATGATGTTCATACGAGCTACGTATGGATGTTATACTTCTACAGCATTTTTTCATACGTGAGGGTTGATGAATTTGGTGCATTTGTAATATGATATGCATAATTGCTTGATTGATGGTAAAAATCTCATTCATAGTTTAGAACTATGAATTTCAAACTAAAATGTTGTAGCGAAAAATCAAAGTAAATCCGTATGGTTTTCGAAGTTGTGGTATCCTCAGTGTAGTACTGTTTGTGAATATATTTGTGACTCGTATAGACTTATTGGACTCATGATTTTCTAGGTACTTTCGTTCCATCTTTTCTAATTTTTGCCACTGTTTAAGCCGATAGAATATAAAAGTAGAGCTATACTTTGGTATAGCGCCCATTTTCGGTACATCTAGAAGAAACATAAAAAATATCAATAATTTCTACATGAAATACCAAATCATACATTAGGCACGTTCAATCTGACAAGCTACCGAACAGTTTGATTTGCACTGAGAGTCGAGTCATAGTCACTCGATTCTGCATTGGCACACATATTCGAGCAGTTCTTCCTGCCACTCGACCTTGGGCAAAAGGAGACATCAGCGCTCACCTCAATTTCTAGAACCTCGAGATAAATTGCCTCCAATCATGCATTTCACAGAAAAAGTTTTCAATTTATTGTTAGAATTGTCCTAAAAGGTAGGTAGAAAGGGACAGAAAACTACTTGCCTAAAAGGTCAACAGCCCATTAGACAAGAGAATATCATCCAAAAAATGATAGTTTTCAATGTTAGTGAAAGCATGGTCCGGTAAAAACGTTCCAAATTAACGGCAAAAAGGATATCTAATCTAATCTAATCTAATCTCATACTAACGCAGCCAATTCTTGAAAGCATCCTGGAAAATGATGTTTTCTTGAATACATCATTTTTCTTGTCATCGGCCAGGCCAACTGCGTAGTATGTGCCGCAGAGAGGATTCCAAGAAATAGAGCGATTCCAGAAAGATCTAAAATCGCTTTACTACTCTGAATCAAGGGAAGGAAGAAAGCGTGGACCTCCCGTACCAAACGCTTCCATGTTGAGGTATACAGTGTGATAATATGTACCTTATCGTTGGGAGCATAGATGCTAGAAAAGATTAGTTTATGCTCGTTTTGCCTGTGGGTGAACTTCTTTGGCATTTGAACCAAAAAGCGTGGCAATAATTGCCAAGGTTATAGCGCCTTATCTCGCTCCATGGGGGGTAAGTGGACTAAAACTTACGATGATGGATAAATGCGAAGCTGAAAGTAGCATAAAAAATATTGTGAAGTGATGTTATAATATAAAATGAGAATAACATGTGTACTATCTGCATGCCTTCTGATTCCATGTATGATCCAAAATTATATACCGTATAAAGAAATAAAGAATACTTACATTTTTCGTGGTAGGGTAAGACTTCAGCATGCTATCTTACCGCGGTGCCTACATTGCGTTGGTGGGACTGCCTCCTAAGGTATAGCTGACGAGATACAGCGTTTCTTACTCAGCCGTTGGTGAACAGACCTCCTTGGTGGACAGACGCTCGGCACGCACCTCCTCAATCAAGCTGAAGTCAGAAGGACAACAGTGCCCAGGCTGCACTACCAGCAAAGTACGCAACCCTTAGCTGGCGGTCTTTGTCATCTGCTGACCCGTGGAAGCATGAGGTAGGAACTTCAGAGGACCAGAGCTATGTTACGGGGACGTACGCTCCATCATAAGTTGTCGACTCACCATTTTGCAGCCCTTCTACGTAGCACTATTCATGTACAAAAAATCAACTCATTTGGATTGAATACGGCTAAGCAATTGCGATGAATACCGGGAATTGGGTCGGGACTCAGGTAGTGATCGGACCCTGTATTTTTAATATTCAATCAGCACTTTAATGTTAAATCAGAGAATTCCGTATAAATAATGAGTAACTTTTGATAATCGTGATTTTACCTTTCACAAACGGTGCATGCTATCCCAATCTTGTGGTGCATCATATCCCAGTATTGTGGTGCGTCTTACTCCAATGTTGAGATGCATATTGAGCAATGAAACATGCGTTTTATCCCGGTATAGTCTTGTCATCAAATTAGAGACGATTTTAAAAACATTGGAAACCATCGTTTGGATTTAAATTACATTTGATCTACAAAGAAAACATCGTAAAGCCCTACACTCAATCACTTGTTCCTTAATTAGAGCATCAATTCCCTAGTAATTCACGCTGTTGTTTAAACGGTGCGTTTTGTACCATCCTCCCCTACATAAGGCATACAATATATAAAGGGCGATACGGTCAAAATTTGGTCAATATCAACTTGACGTATTTCTTTCAATTTTGCATTTAAAAACCTGAACACCCTCATTTTGAAGGTGTGTGTGTAGAATGTTGCTCCTATTTTGATTTTGGAATTCACTCTTCAGTTGTCAAAATGCCGTCCAAGCAAGAAGAGCAGCGTATCAAAATTTTGCTCGCGCATCGCGAAAATCCGAGCTACTCGCACGCAAAGTTGGCAAAATCGCTAAAAGTTGCCAAATCAACCGTTAAAAATGTAATTAAAGTGTTTGGGGAACGTTTGTCGACAGCCAGGAAGTCTGGATCGGGTGGAAATCGAAAACCGGAAGCCGCTGAGACGACAAAGAGAGTTTTCGGTAGTTTCAAGCGAAACCCTAACCCATCTCTCCGAGATGCCGCAAATAAGCTGGGTGTATCGTCTACAACCATGCATCGAGCCAAAAACGAGCCGGACTATCGACTTACAAGAAGGTAGTGACTCCAAATCGCGATGATAAACAAAATACGATGGCCAAAGCGCGATCCCGGAGGCTGTACACGACGATGCTGACGAAGTTTGACTGCGTGGTAATTGACGACGAAACCTACGTCAAAGCCGACTACAAGCAGCTTCCGGGACAGGAGTTTTATACGGCAAAAAGAAGGGGAAAGGTAGCAGATATTTTCAAGCACACGAAACTGTCAAAGTTCGCAAAGAAATATCTAGTTTGGCAAGCTATCTCTACCTGTGGCTTGAAAAGCAGCATTTTCATAGCTTCCGGGACTGTCAACCAAGAAATTTACGAGAAAGAGTGTTTGAATAAACGTCTGCTGCCTTTCCTGAAGAAACACGGTTGTTCCGTACTGTTTTGGCCGGATTTGGCATCTTGCCATTACGGTAAAAAGGCCATGGAGTGGTACGCCGCCAACAACGTGCAGGTGGTTCCCAAGGACAAGAACCCTCCCAACACGCCAGAGCTCCGCCCAATTGAGAAATACTGGGCTATTGTCAAGCGGAACCTAAAGAAGACCAAAAACTGCTGAGGACGAGCAGCAGTTCAAGGCAAACTGGCTTTCTGCGGCGAAGAAAGTGGACAAGGTGGCTGTACAAAATCTGATGGCAGGGGTCAAGCGTAAGGCCCGGCAATTCGGATTTGGAAAAGCGGAAGCCTAACTGAATATTTTTCCTGAATTTTATACTAATTGAACTTGAAAAAGAAATTTAATTTGATTTTTTAAATAAACGATTTCACAGATTTACACGCGTTTTCCCTTGACCAAATTTTGACCGTAACACCCTTTAAGACATCCGGACTTCCGGGAGCGACAAGTTCGGCTTCTTCGTCCATTTCGTTAGACGCCATTGGGTGCGATTGTATCAAACTCAGAAGCGGTTGAACGGAAAAACAATAAATTAAAAATTGATGAAAAGAAGACAACATCTGACTAGTGTGCAATTGTCAGTAGATCGATTTTCAAGTCGTGAAGGAGAACAAATCCTATCTGTCTTGCAGGGATGCCATATTTACAGACATGTCTGTAAATTTGCAGACTTTTCATTTTTGTTACAGACTTTTCCAACGATGCTGACATTAAGCAGACATTCTATTTATGTTGCAGACTTTTACAGACATATAATTTTTTTTAAATTTCAAATAAAAGGTATTTCAAAACGTCGGATTTAAAACGTACAATGATCTAAACAGTATTGTGGATACGCTAAGAAGCTTTGTTGATTTTTTTTAAATATCGTAGGTATCATTTAAAGTAGAAATCCTTGAAGATACGAAAGCGGTGGGCCACTTGGAAACACAATGGGCCCGCAGATAAGTATCGTATAGGCCCTTTCTGAGGGTAACATGGAGTCCCTACTTATGATAGTGTTCAATTCCACGCGAAAAATTGTTGTCAAAGCGTTGGTTATATTGGTCCTTTGCCATTTAGTCACAACGAAAAACAAAGGTTCGCAACAAAACAAATCATATATGAGAAAGTAACCGTAATAAGGGTATTTGCACTGATTATTTGCACTAAAGCCCAGTCAGTTGCCTCTCGGGGGACAGAACAACAGTAAAAGTTCTGAGAAATTGAAAGTACTACTAAATGCATCATTTCAGTATATATGTGCTATGGATTTAGAAGTATATCCCTGAATTAGTCCTAGATTCCTAGAGGTATAGAAAGAAAATACCCACAATTTAGGGTACATCCTGGAAAGTTTAGAAGACGACTTCCCAGAGCTTCGGCAAGATAATTCCCGAGGAAGAGACTTTGTCAAAACAAAAACTTACTTACCAGAATTTCAGGGCAGAACTTCCCCAAGAACCAGGAGAGGACTTATCAGAGCTTCTTTGAAGTTAGGAACTATTCAGAGGTTTTGGAGTTCATCCCAGAAATTCAAGATTGAACTACTAAGAAGTTCAGAAAAAAAACTTCCCCAAATTTTAGACGGGATCTAACCAGGAAGGGCACTATCTTTAATTTCTCAAAATATCAGGGAAAAAAATTCTCAGGAAGTGCTAGGCAGATTTTGCAAAGCTCAGAGGAACAGAATTAACCATTCCAGGGGCATTGGGGGTAATTCTTTCTAATTTGAGCACAAAATTCCCAATAGTTTCGGAACAAACTTCCTCAGAGTTATGGCGAAAACTTCTTAAAAGTTCAGAAGTCCAGGAAGAAACTTCAAGAACAAATTTTAGGGAATTTTCCTAGAAATTTTGGAGACGGCTTTCCCAAAGTTTCAATAAAAATTTCCTCGCAGTTCAGTATGGGACCAATCAGAAGTTTGGAAAGAATACGCTCAAGAAGACCTGTAGGATCACAAAGGGTTTTTTTTTCCAAAAATTCAGTAAAGAACTCCTCAGAAGTACATAAGTTCCGAAGAGACCAAAAGTTTAGTTATAACTACCCAGAAGTGCTAGAGAGCGTCCCTAAAGTTTCGAATCGAACATTCCAGCATTTCAGAATGAGAACTTCTCGAAGTTCAGAAAATCCCAGATGTTCAGGTAGATACTTTTGATAAAATCAGGAAGAAACTATCCAGAAGTATAGTGGGAGCTTTCTAGTAGTTCAAGCAGCAACTTCTCAGAAATCCAGGAACAAACTTTCCCGAAGTTCAGGAGAATATTCCCCTGAGGTTCAGAGGAGAACATCTCGGAAGTTCAGAAAAGAACTTCCCTTAACTTCAGGAAGAAACTTCTTACAACTTTAAGAAGATTCCCAAGAAATTTTGGAGAGTACTTTCCCAAAGTTTTGCGGAAATTTTCTCGTAGTTCAGGATCGCACTTATCAGAATCTAATCTAATCTAATCTAATCTAATCTAATACAAACGCAGCCAGTACGAGAAAGCATCCTGGAAATAATTGGGTTAGATGACGCCCAATTATTTTTTTTTGTCAATATTGATGCTTGCAGCATATCAAAGACATAATACAAGCGTCAAAGCGGCCAGGCCTACTGCGTTGCATTTACCGCAAAAGATGATTCTGCAAAATGAGTTGTATTCAAACAATTAGATTTGAAGCACAACGTATTTTGTGAATCTACAGGGGAGGAAGGATGCGTGGACATACCGTACCATACGCTCCGAGGTAAATATAAAAATTAATATTAAAATCATTCATGAAAACCCGAATCATGATAAAAATGAAAATAGTAATGCTGAAAATGTCAAATCAGTATGCATTGTCTTACCAAATAGTGTATAAAATATTGTGAAGGGATATTAAAATGTAAAATGCTGATAACAATCAAACCTGTCTTTAGATTGTTGCTCTGCTGCAATCCATAGCGTGTCCAGTATGAACCTAAACGTTTAGCCGATATATCTTAAACACAAGAAAAAAAATGGAAATTATTTTACAAAACTCGGGAGTTCCATGGACGATCTGAAATTAAGCACCATATAAATAAGAGTATCTGAAATTTCGATGTGTTGTTTTGTTTTCCGGCATCGTTATTATCATTTGTTGTAGATTTCGGGTACTACAGTGATATTAAATATTGATATTATGTAAAATAATAATTAATTAGTCAATTCTTATTCAATAATAAATATATGACATGACAGTTAATTATAGTAGCATGTTTATCTGCAACTGTTCACCCTATCATCAAAATACTTCAGCCGTCGTAGTTACTTTAGATCTAGTAAGATTAGTATTTGTGTTTCTAATAATGTAATAGTTAGAGAATATAATATATGTATGCATGATCAAAGTATATCTGACATCACTGAAATAAAAAATTGTCATTGTTATTGTTATTGTTATTGATCAATCCCCACCCTGGCAGGCAACTACCCGCCGATCTGCAATTAAGCTGAGTGAGGACCTACTTAGCCTAAGCGTTTGTGCATACTAATCCGTATAGCATGCCACCACTTTCACTAACAGGCCCCGTTGTCCCAGTAGCTGCCGTGCATTGGTTAGGGATAGGAGGAGATTGATAGGGAAAATTTAGAGAGAAGGAGTTGTGACTGAAAAGAGACAAGCATAACGAAAAACAAAACAAAATCAGGACACTAGATATTGTCTTCAAAACCTGGTAGAAATAAACTATTTGATGCCTGAAAAGAAACAGAACTAAGAACAAAGATACAAGCGAAATCCTTGTAGTCCCCCGGATGTTTCAAGAGCTCAGCCATTTATCTGAAAAGATACTAAACGTTATTGTCTTACCTGTCTAGTAAAATATAAACGACTAACAAAGTGTGTTGGTGGATCCTCACTAAGGAGTGTATCGAAAAGTAGTTATAAACTTCCAAATAATAAAATAGGCATGAAAACATGGTTAAAATTAACATACTATTTCAGTTTATTATAGCTTAACATGTTTACAAAAGATCCAAACGGAAAAACTAGTCATCATGTTCATTTCTGTAGAATGCCCGTACCTTTGATTTGACACCTGCCATCAAATTCTGCACAGTGACCTTTGTGCACTTCCTGGATGCCGCTGCCCAATTTTTCTTAAAATCAGTCATGTTTTGGGACACTGTACCATCCTTCTTAAATATACGCTTGACTATTGCCCAATAGCGTTCGATCGGTCGCAACTGGGGACAGTTTGGTGGGTTGATGTCTTTTTCTACGAACTTGATGTTATTCTCCGTCAGCCACTGTAGAGTGGATTTGGCGTAATGTGCCGATGCCAAATCTGGCCAGAAGAGAGGAGGGGACTGGTGCTTTCTATACAATGGTAGCAACCTGTTCTTCAAACATTCCTTTTGATAAATCTCAGCATTTATAGTTCCTTTTGTATAGAAAATTGAAGAACGCAAGCCACATGTGCAAATAGCTTGCCAAATGAGCACCTTCTGACCGAATTTCTCCATCGCAACAGTCGTATCTGCGGTTGGCACACGTTCCCCAACAGATTTAGTATAAAACTGCGGCCCCGGTAGCGTTCTTGAATCTTCTTTAACGTATGTTTCGTCATCCATCAAAATGCACTGGTCGACATTGTCCAAAATGCAGCTGTACAGCTTTCGAGCCCTGGTTTTGGCACGAGACTTTTGTTCCGGAGTTTGTTTGGGCACTTTCTGCTTTTTTGTACGTCTTCATGTCATTCCTGCGCTTGATTCGTTGAATCATTCCGATGCTGGTCCTGAACTTCTTGGCTAGATCGCGAGTAGAGGCAGATTTGTTCCGTTGAATATAATCCACAACTTTTTGGTCCAAATCGGGGTTGCTGGAGCCGGGTTTCCGGCCACTTCTTGGTAAATCCTTGAGGGAGCACTCCTTACCAAACTTTTCGATGATGCGTTTTACACTTGCCGGGTGAACATTTACTCTTTTCGCAATCTGGTTGTAAGTAACACCCTTTTCGGTGCACCAAGTGTGCAGAATTTTCTTTTTAGTCTCAAATTCAATTCGCGACATTTTGAATACAACTTTATCAACGGAAATGAATGAACCGAATAATCATTTTTGACATGTAAACAAAGCAAATGGCGCTTACACGCTAAAAATATATACAGTAGTTTATGCGTAATAACGCATCGAATGTTTATAACTACTTTTCGATACACTCCTTTGGAAAGCAAGGAAATTTATATTAACGCTTGATAGCCAATTTAGATCGATCTATATCAACAGTAAGGAAGATATTGCAGCCAATCACACAATGGGATAGTGGTTCGCCCGTTCCAAGATATGGCGGCCCGGCGATTATGGCAAAGGAATACTATAGATCACAACTAATTATAATACCAAACACCGGCCCAGACACCAGATCTCACCGAGAAGAGCTTTATTGGAAATGAGAAGAAAAACTAGCATCCTCCATCCAAAATCCAACCACTCCCACCGCCCATCCCGACAGACACGCGTATCCCGTCCACAATGCGCAGACCTCCCAGCGCCGTGCACTAATAACCCGACTTGTCGAGTCATTAGTACACTACACTGAAGAAGTCCGCACACTGCAGACGAAACGCGCGCATCCGCCAAGACAAGCAATAAAGGTAGTCGGAATCAAACGGAAAACACCAATCCCTCTCACTTCCATTAACAGGTAATCCACTAAACAGCTCACACTTTCTAGGATTCAGTTTTATTGTTTTTTCCTTGCTCACATGATCACTCGCCCCGCCGAACAACAGATAACCTAAATAAAAATAATGCCATATAACCGATATCAAAGCAGTTAGCAACAAGGCATCGACACCATGGTGATACGACAAATATGGTTAACTAATAGTATGGATGTTTTAATTATTTACCGTCATATCTCCCCTAGCAGCAGTTTTTTTCTGTACTGACTCGATCACTCGCGGCGCCGAAAAAAAAAAAAAAAAAAAAAAAAAAACACCGAAAACTACAGATAACGCGCCAAACCCTATAAGAAAATTGTAAATAAGAGAGAATCAACGCAACTGTTAACATTAGATGCTCGCACTCTTCTTCCGTAAACTTTTAATATGTACAACTATACACCCAGACTTCCTCACAGAAACCTGCGAAATCCCACCGAACTCTCAATAGTCGAACGCTCGGCATCCTCACCTTAAGGGCCCCGGTATCCGTAAAAAATTACCGGTTCTCGGCCAAATCCCACCGAAATCCGCCAAACCGGACTACCGAAAGCTCAGCTGCCGAGAACCCGGCAAAACATCCACAGACCTCTGCAAAAAAAATCCGAGTGTGCACATTCTACAAACAACCCTACTACTGGAACTCACATCTGCAACAAGCACGTTGAGCGTCCCAAAGAGCAATCTAAACCGTAAATTACGATTAAAGGATTTTGTGGATTTAGCGTCCCTGGAAGCATCTCGTGCCTTCTGGCAACTTTACGCTTCTATTTCTAAGCTCATCATTTTCGCACCACCCGGGGGAGACTTGGTTTTATACCCAATGATTTCATTACCTCCAATCCGCTCAACCAATCGCAATGTTTTGTGATATAGTGGACGGATTATTATAATTTGAGATAAATCAATGCAGCCGTCTTCCAAAATTGGCAGATCGACAGGCAATCGGTGGAGACCCACCTGGTACCTCACATCAAGATGCTTAGAGGCGGACCAGAAGATTTGATGAGCTACCTCCCCCGTAGTTCAGGATCGCACTTATCAGAAGTTTAGAAAGTAAATATGTTCAGGAAAAAACTTACCAAATGTTGCTGGAGGGTAAGGTTGGGTTCTTAAATGTGAATTTCGAAGGAAATAAAAAGTGACTGCCAGGAAGTTCATGAGGAAACATACAATCCAAGTCCATACAATCCAAAAAAAAGATGCAGAAATGTTTACATAATCACACATATAGCGAAAATGACATAACTCGCTCTCTTATTACGTCTACTCGTTGAATGAAGTCTAATTTTGTAAAAAAAATTACTCCCAGATATTTCAAATTTTTATCACCGATATTTGAAAAAAATATCTGGCCTTCCTGCTGTCCTGTGTTAGTGGTGGGGGGAAAGGATGTTCTTACTATTATTCGCTTGACATAAACTCATATTTATATTGTTCTTAACCAACCGTACCAAACCTTAACCAGTTGAGAATTATTCATCTGATTGACCGCCTGTAATCTGCGATTAGCTCACCACTGATTTCCTGGTATTTCCTTAATAAGCCCTCCCATGCGTAGCATGATCGATTGTTCCTTCAATCAATTGCGAAAAACAATATGCAAAACAGCGAAATAAATTGCGTTTCCCACTCGATCCGCTGATTGATAAACAGAATCAGATGCTGGTCCACCGTGCCCCGCATTAAAATAATGCCACCCAGCAAAAGGGAATCATCCACCGAATGGGGCAGGAGTGGACGCTGGAGGAGGATTAGCACCTGCCCGGGCTTTAACGCTAAGTAGCTCTACCCGGAGCCGAAGTGTTGCAGAGTAATGACAATTGTCTTTTCTCGCCTTGCCTCGTGGAAAAGCGCAACAGACGGAGCAGAAACTGTGCTGTTTGCCAACTCTACAGGAGCAATCCGAGACGGTCGGTGGGCGTTGAAAAGGAGGCGACAGCTGTTGGTCTGAAGTGGTGGAACACAGAATAAATTTAGTTAGGTGTAGTTAATTGCTTTCTCTAACGCTGGGCACTGGCAAGAGCAGCCCGACCGATGAGGATATCATTGGAAAGCCCGGGTCTTAGGGGCTTAAGCCGGTGGATTAGTTAGCTTTATTATGTTGAAGGAAGTGCTCATGAACTGTTCGATGCACACAATGCTGCTGAGAATGTGACCATCAGGTGGCGATAAGATTGTTGTCGAGGCGGACGGTGCATTTGTGCAGTTTGCTGAACATACATTCATCCGATCCGATAACCCCTTCGACTCTATGCGACGGCATAAATTATTCGACCAGA
Source organism: Aedes japonicus (assembly GCA_034211315.2). NCBI lineage: Eukaryota > Metazoa > Arthropoda > Insecta > Diptera > Culicidae > Aedes > Aedes japonicus. The sequence continues at coordinate 27,540 of JASCZW010009990.1, read as the reverse complement.
CGCTGGGATTTAGTCGGGATTTCGTGCGCCCGGTCACTGATAGTGGATGCCTTTTTCATGCGGCTAAACAGACAAGATAATCACCTAAAGCAGCCACGAGATGGAAGCATAAATCAAAACCACAGCGTCGTCGGTCGCCGGGGTATTGTTCCTGCGATTTACGACACTCATGATAGTTTTCAGTTCTGAAGTTAGTCAAAATTCGCAATTATTTACCAAATCTTAGCAAAGAAACCGACTTCTTCCATTCAAGTGAATCGCGGAAAAAAACACCCATGACAAATCGCCGCCAAGTACCCTTGATTTGTTTCTACCCCAACCCACCTTTTTTCCAACTCTTAGGCAACACCTCCTCTCAATTTAATAAATCATTTTTCATCGCTCCCCAATCGCGTAACGATTTCTTACCACCACCCCCTCGAAATCAAACATCGACCGATGAGGAGGTTTGGCAAATAACGAGGAATATTGCTATTGCTCTCATTTCTCAATCGGGGTTTTCCCCCCACCCCCCATCGCATCCATCCTTTCCTTCCGATTCATCCGGAGTTGGAGTCACATGGCAAGCGGGGATATCTCGGCGTCGGCGTCGTTTCCGCTCGGATTTCTTTCACCTTTATAATATTTCGGGCACCTTGTCGCAATCGCCGAAATCAAAGCAGATTGATACCGTCGCATCATCGTCGTCGTCGGATTGGATGGCGGTGGGTGGATGGACGAAATTGGCGACCACTAAACGATTTATCAACGGAATATTGAATCGCTGCTCTGCTTTGCTTCCCCCAGTTCAGAAATGCAATCTACCTGCTGGCAAATAAGGGTTGGGTGCGAGGGAGGTCAAGGGGAGGGGGTGCGAAAATCGTGGCTAAAGGTAGAAAGGGATTAGCTCGGAATGGTTCGCTTTCTTTCGCTTTACTAGAGACCTGGGACCGTTGTTGGGATTGGGGGGAACAAAAAATCATGAACTTTTAAAAGAGTGGGCCCAGATTGAGTGTCCGGATCCAAAACGACTGGAGCCACGGCCGCTGGAGAAAGATGGCAGGTTTTATGTAGTACCGTCATAAATTAATTTTATTACACCTTAACGGATATAATATGCCCGGCTTGGTCCGGCAGGGGTGGATGAGATGTTGGCTGGTCAAGCCATAAGTGGTTTACGGGATTTTCATTTTGGGGTTTTCGTAATCCTCGTGGGGGCAGCCGGTTCAGGTCAATTGTTAAATTCCATGAAATTGAGAGAAATTGTCAAGCCATAAAAACGATTCAACGAACGGGACGGATGTGGTTTTTATAAGAAACAATTTGTTGGAACTCATCGCAAACTGATGATGGTCTGATTTATAAACCAAGCATTCAAGCACGTCTTAACCACTGATGGGGCTCGTGCGATGGCAGAGATGATAAGCCGTATAGGAGCCTTGTTTCTCAGGAGTGACAATGAGAAGCGAGAGTTTGCTACGAAGTTGTTTATGATACTCATATTCAGACATGGAAAAATTCAATCGCGTGCATGATTTCAGCCGATTCCGTATTTTGCTTCATCATTTAATTTTCGATCAATCACAGTCGCATGAAAATACTTCATATGATCTCTACTGATTGTTTATACAACTGAATCCATGAATCAGCTAAGCTAGAGAATGAATGATTCAATCAAAGCGACCCACGCAATATCCACATTCATTTTGAATCATGTGAATCATTTGTTCGCCTTCTAGCAACTGCAAACGGCAACAACACAAAACACCAAATAATCATAGCCAACTTTTGCACTATCGAGACGATCGAGGCGATTCAATCTTCGTGAATCGATGAATGCATTCATAGACGATTCTTTTTTTTTGTCATTCATAGTACAATGAATGCATTGTAAGAATGATTCAACGCACGAACAAAATCATGCGCGACCGATGTCAATGTTTTTTTTTCTTTTTTCTCTCTTCTTCATTCAATCCGGTGTGTTATGATGTCGGCAGAAGATCACTCAGATTGAAATTCTTCCAAGAGCGTGTTCGCAAATGATTCAAAAATGAACGTTATTCGATGCGCTTTTTTCCATCACTGCTCATATTATATCCAAACCGAAACTACTTTGCTTAAGAATCATGTTGGATATAGTTCATTGTCATACGGAGCCATATAAGATTGTCCAAGATAATGTCACAACTGTAACAATGAACTCCTGTGTTCATTCATACACTATTCATAAAATTTTGTAATTTTCAATTGATTCGCAAGCAAATATTGCAACAAATATTGCAATCTTTGATAATTTACTCATGCAGTCAAATCTATCTATCCACACCCACAATAAAGAAGCAAGATTGTTATGTAATTTCGCATGATTTGGTTTCATTTCTCGTAATGGATCGTAACTTGGAGAAAAAATGCAACATTGGTCGTGGGCAAAAAACCAACACATCAATTCGCTTAGAAAAATTCAATGTGTGCGTGAGGTTGTGTTGATGATTAGTAGTAGTAAATTCAATGGCTCACAAAAAAATATTTCAATCCGCAACTGAGATTCGAACCGCGGCCGGCAGCGTCATGGCTCTTCATTGTAACCATCCAGCTACAATAACAAGTTGAGGTGATCGGAATAAAAGTCCTACAGTTGCTTCGGTTGTTGAGGCACACAATGTAACAACAATGAAGCAAATGTCGGTCGCACACACTTACATGGCTTCGTTTATTTCATAAAACGCATGGTGATTTGATGAGATGGGAGTGTGATGACGAGTGAAAATAAAAATAGATCACTTGACAGCGGAATAGCAGTAGCGGCAAATGGAGTAGCGGCGTTCTGTGTCATTGTCTCACCCATATTGAGAAGTTGTTGACGGTTGAACAAAAACCCAACGGTTGCTGCGACTGTCGAGGCACTAAGCACACAGCAATAACCGCTTGCACACACTTGCATTGCTTTGTTTATACCATAAAAAGCTTTGTGGATCATGATGGGCAAAATTGCCTTTTCAGATTCATGCGGATTTCTAAAGATATGATTGCAAAAACCGCAATTGCATTTTTTGCTACAATTTCAACTTTTGGGTGCATATACGGGTCATTCTATATCAAGTGACCGGAGAAATGCATCGACCCTCTTCGATTCGAACCAATATTGGCTGATATACAATGTGAGATACTTTTCTTAAAGGAAATTAAATTTGCTACCAAATAAATATTTTTCATATATTTTACAGTGTTGCCAACATTTTTATTTTTGTGGTTGAAATATTAAATTGCGTTTTTATCAAAATGTCCCCACTTTTTTATAATTTTTATGGCTCCAATGTGTTCAGCAGACTTTTTTACATAAGAAATACTTATCGAGAGAAAACAATTTGCTTCTTCATGGAGATATTAACTTTTAAACATATTATGTTTTATATTCAATGAATTAAAATTAAAAAATAGTGTAAATATATTCAAAGTGTTTTTTTGAAAATGGGTCTAATAACAATCACAATAGGTGATTGTGCTAGCAATTATTTATTGCCAGATTCCAATTCGGATTTCGCAGCCGCATACCAGTGGAAACAGACAATTAGAGAAAAATCATCAGTGTTGCCATCTTACGGTTTATTTGTGATTATTTTTCAAAACAGATATGCATGCTAGGATTCATTTTTTTGTCAATCGAATCATCAAGCTAATCTATTTATCTTTCTAAAAAAATGAAATGGAACGGTATGTAACGGTTTTACTCAAGAACTGGTCTACAGATTTCCTATTTTTTTAATCTGTTCTTCTTTGGCTGCATCGGGTTAAAAAAAAACGTACGAACTTACGGTACGAGGTTTGCCGGGTCAGCTAATTACAAATAAAAGTGCAATTTTATATTTCACATATATTTAACAAATTCCACTTAAAATAAAATAAATATCAAAATTTATTTCATGCTGCGTTTTGCATTTGCAGTAAGTGTTAAATTTTTAAGGTTTTTCAAAATCATAAGAACAGTGGCATCGGCTGTTGGAGTTGCCGAATGTTTCCGCGGATTCCATGAATGGGTTGAGCATTAGCAAATCTGACTGCCAAATGATGCCATAAACTTCACATTCATTGTAATTACAGCGTGCCCAATCATACAACTTTTATGGAGTTTGTATGGTAGTTCCTTGAAGACTAGCTCTCGTCGTCAATCGTTTTAGAGTTCCATCTAATCCATCGCTTGGACCTTTACCGTATGAAGTTGCAACAAAAGCTAAAGTTTTCTCGATGGTACAGCAAATTCAAGCTGTTTAGCCTGTTTTTGTTCTGTGAACCGGCACCGACAGAAAAGTGATAAATGTTTGTCAGCTTTGTCAGAACTTCTCCATCGGTCAAGTTGTTCCGAGTGAACTGGTAGAACTCTGCCTGTTTCGCTGCAATATTGTCATGCTTCTTATAACAACTGCGGCTTCTTTGAGAAATGTTCCAATGAATGTATCAGCATCACAAACTACTGTCTACCAGCTGCACCTTTCTTGTTCATTGTTTGCACGATATTTCCTCAATCGAAAAAAAGCTCCTGCTAGAACACACTCTGGTGGGTGCAGCTCAGCAAACTTCGAAGATCCGATGTTGATATCAGGAAACTTTAATTTGAATAATCGGTATGCATCGCTAAGGTTCGCCAGCACTAATCGCATTTGCTTGAGGATACGAGATGTTCCTTCCCGAACACTTTTACAACCCCTTCTTACCAGACAGTTCTTTACTCACGTCTGCCTCACGGTAAAACGATTTTACTTTCTGCACTATGTCTTCCGAAACACGATGGCCTTTCTTGGGGTAAGAGGAACAAATAATTCCTTTCTTTTTAACGCACTTTTTCATGGTTCAGAGCATTCAGAGCACCGAAATTCTTCTGTAGATTGAAATGCAAACGATTAGTTACTTACTTTGAATTTTCTGTACTCCATGTTATCACTAACGACTGAACAACTAAACAGAGTTTATTTTGATCTCACACGATATTTATAAACAAACTTGTAAATTACCATGTAGGCCAAGAAAAACTGCTATTAATTAAAAATTTAAGCGGTGCTTTTCTGTTAGATCTGCCTTGATGAAGTACAACAGATTATATCAGAGTGGTTGCATAAACAAATTTTGAAAACATGAAATCTTTATAAATCAATATCTCCATAACGGAGCAAATCATTTTTTCTCGATAAGGGTTTCTCATGTAAAAAAGTCTGCACATTGGAGCTATAAAAATTTAAAAAAAAAGTGGGGGCATTTTGATAAAAACGCAATTAAATATTTCAACCACAAAAATAAAAATGTTGGCAACCCTGTAAAATATATGAAAAATATTTATTTGGTAGCAAATTCAATTTCCTTTAAGAAACAAATCTAACATTGTTTGTAGCTCTTTTATTCATTGAGATGTTCAATAAACAAAATATAAACTTTTCAAAAATCTTTAAAAAAATGGGGGCAGCCCATGGGCTGAGGGGTTCACCGATTGATCTAAAACTTTGGATTTTTGATTAATAGCCTAGAACAAGTATATCAGCCAATTTTGGCTCGAATCGAAGAGGGTCGATGTATTTCTCCGGTCACTTGATATGGAATGACCCATACACTAATGTTTTTTTTTTTGTTTACGGGGGATACGTGTAAAATAAAAACTTGGTTAAAAAATCGCGTTAATTCCGGAATCCATTTAAAAAAAACTGCCATAACATGCTAAGTCTTTTGCAATGAAAGACACTTGGAAAATTTTGTGAACAGTGGAGGTCAAGGTCCCGAGATCGCAGCAAGCCGTGCTTCTAAACTGACGTGTTTTGTTTTTGCTACATCGTTTTTGCGGAAAAAAATCAAACAATAATTCCTAATTTACCTTCAACTAACAGTGAAACAACAAAATATCCGCGTTCTTTGGGAAAGCCGTAGTGACTACAATCGATTCCCTCTCGAAACGTGTAAGTGTCGGTAGTATTTGCAATTTTTTTGATTTTTTGTGCTTCGCCCCAGCACTCGGAAGTAGAGTTACATCAGCTTAGTTTTGTTTATTAGTGGTAGTATTGTGACATCCGGTCATAAATTATTAAGTTTGAGTGCTTAGTCGCGAGTGAATTGATGGTGATTAGTAGTAGTTTTGAAGTTCGATATAGAGTCGCCTCGTAGCGGGGACTTGATTATTGGCAGAGTACAGAGTGAAAAAAAAAGAAGACTAGTGCATGTAGAAAACGGTCATTTGCTGCCATATAATTTTAGATGCGTTCACCTGCGTGCATATCTAACGGGCGGTTTGGCAACATTAATTTTTGCGCTTATTTTGCCTGTTGAAGTGGCGGACTTGTTCCGTCGCAACTACCCCGCAGTGGATGTTAGCAAAGATTGACGTCCATGGTTCGAGTACCATTGATACATGCCCTTTGCTCAATTTTCAAAACATCTGTTAATTTTCCTACCTGCACTTGACGGAACTTTCACCTCTTCACATCTTTCATTCTAGCCAAAAACATTGTTGTTCACTCTGGTCCCATGGTGATGAGCGAACATCTCCTCTAAATCAAAGCTATTTTTGCTAACCCAAAAAAATTTGATTACGTTTACAGTTAGTAGATGAATTGAAAAAAATGGTGAAAAAAAAATTTGCACTTTTGACGTAATTTTTTTGTAAAAATCCACTTTTTTCCCGCCATTTTATCACATTTTTCCGTATTTTATAATAAAATATTACAATAATGTTTAATTCATATAGAAGGTAATACTATAATAGAGAAATCCTATAAGTTTCAGCCTAACCAAATAATTAGTTTTCGAGTCAATCAGAAATTCAGCCAATCAGAAATTCCAAGAAGATACAGGAATATTCAAACATTTAGTTTATAAAATGAACTATTTGTCAATCCTGAACATATTGTTTATCGAAGCGATTAAAATATTGACATTAATAGTGTTTATCGACCTATTATATAAAAGAATAATTTAAACAAATATTAGAAATTTCGTATATTTAGTCCACAGCATGAATTTTGATTATCAATACGGAATCAAGATGCTTTATGAATACTTCATACTTAATCGTCAAAATTGTGTAGTTATAGTAAATGGAAACTTTGTGTAATTTTCGAATATACTCGTTGCAATTCAAAACCACTCGAGCCAATCGATCCTGAATTCTATAGAGTCGCTTAGTGTGGCTAGTCCGCTGTATGTGCTATACAATGCCCCAGATTTGACACAATAGAATGCAAGCGGCATCGATGGGTGTGAGTGGTACTATTTGGTTTTGAACTGAAACGAGTATATTTTCATCTCACAATTCGTTGCTCTCGTTCTCTCAGGTATTGTTTTGGTCATATCTCCATGAAGGATTATTCAATCATAATGAAATTTTGACTAGGTATTTGGAGCTTTGATTTGGCACCAACAAAACTAAAATCGGTACACAAATAGCTCAGTATGTAATCGGAGACTAAACTGTTTGATTACTATTATAATAGGCCGTCAAGTACTGTTTCGTTCATATCTTCGTAACAAAATGTCCGAAAGAAAAAAAAAATCAATAGCGTTCTATGGGAATATTGTAGCTTTCATTTGCCGTCAACAGAACTGAAATCGGTTCACAAATGGTTGAGAAACCGATGTGACATTATTTTTAACGCACACAACATACACACACACATACACACACAGACATGTGCTCAGTTCGTCGAGCTGAGTCGAATGGTATATGACACTCGGCCCTGTGGGCCTGGGATAAAAAGTCGAGTTTTCAAGCGATCTTAATACCCTTCTATTGATGTAAGAAGGGTAAAAACCTGTCAATGATAATATGACAAACATTCAATATGTGTTAATGTAGAGGTTGTATAGTGAAAATGAGATTAAACTATTTGATAACAATAACATAAAATGTGATAATATATCTTACATTCGAAATATAGTTAATAACGATACTGACCAATTCAGTTTGAATACAGTTTGATAAATAACCAAACCATTAAAAGCATTTATAATTTTAAATACTTCGATGTTGACTCTCACTTCAGCTTTACTTGGATTCCTCCATATTTTATTGATACTTGTTTTAGAATACAGAAATTTTTTTTATTCATTTCAATATTTGTTTCTCCTTACGTGTATAATTTGGAATACTAATCCGAATGAATAAATTGTCATTTTTGAATTATTCTGAAAAAGAAAACTAATAATTCCTAACTATCAGTAAAAAGTTACGATACAAAATCAGTAGTTTTTATCTGCCTTCAATACTATTTCCCAATATAAGGTAGTCTGTGTTACGCATAGTTTGGGTATGTGGATTTTTCTTCCATCATACAACTAGCTGTTTTTAATTCTAGACAAAATAGTCAAAAGGTCGAAAGTATTATAACGTTTGTAAACAATGACATCTAGCGTATTTTTCCGGGATCTGCTTGCTCCCACAAACAAAATAGCACCTGAAACAGATAGAGGGAGTTATTGCCTTCCCGTTGGAAGTAAAATTGTAGGAAAGTGTAGTGCTTATGTTAACATAATTTCCTAAATCTAATCGTACAGAATCCGGAAAAAGCCAATGACAACACCTTGTAAACAAACTCCCTGAGATTCCAAAAAAGTGAGGTTATTAGAGAAGCATTAGAGTTTGCTCTCGTTTTTCCTTCAAGCACACATGATCGATTGGATTTTTTTTCATCGCTGTGTGCTTGAAACAGAATGGCCAATACAGTGTGTCTCACAATAGGTGTCTCAGTCTTGGTTTATTTCAGCTGGGTGACTTTAACAGCGGAATGTATTATACCCGTTTTGTGCTTATCGCTGAAGATAAATAAGCGATTCCGTTTGTTTATATATACACAGATAAAAAGAAACACTGAATTTTTTGCGTTATCTAATGCACGTAAAGGGAATGCTAGATTTGGCAGAAAATTATAGGATATATCATGTAAATTTAAGCCAGATAACGCCTGAATCTTGCCTGTTGTATGAAAGATTGCAAACAATATAATGTTTACGCTCCTTTAGCTTGGAATTACACGAGGGAAAATTTTACGCGCTTGTTAAAATTATTTATTTTTTTCTGTGTATCAGCTACCATGGAAGCCATACGGGAGCAAGTTTTAAAATAACATTTGCAAAAGTTTAGACCGTGTCAGATATTTAATAGCCTTAAGCAGCTCGGAGTGAGTAAGCATTTTGTTTTTCGTACCATAAAACGGTTTGAGGGAGCTGGAAATGTCCAAATTCAACACAAAGGAGGTGCCGTACAAACTGCCAGATCAAAGAAAAAGATCAAATGTGTGAGGGAGCGAATAAGACGTAATCCGGCCCTTTCTGGCCATAAATTGAGCAAACAATTTCAAATGTCCCCTGCTCCAATGAACAGGCTCCTCAGACATGATATGGAATGCAAGCCGTACAAGAAACAACAGGTTCACGGGATGACGGAGCGTCAAAACTTTGCCAGGGTCCGAAAAAGCAGAAATCTTTTGGTTCGGATTTTATGTCGGATGAAAAGTTCTTCCTGCTTCAGGACAGTCTTTATCAACAAAACGATCGTATGTATGGCTAAAGTCTTGCCAATATTCCAAGAGATAAACTAGCTGAAGAACGCTATCCGAATGTGTTGAAAATCATGGGCTGAGGCGCAGTTTCACGAAAAGAAAAACTTCCTCTTCTGTTCATAGAACTTTACGTAAAAATCAACACTGAATATTACCTCGAGCAAGTTTTGAAGAACCATCTGCTTTCTCATTTTTCAACGCTCTATGGAAATACAAAATACTATTTCCAACAGGACTCAGCTCCAGCTCACAAGGCAAAGAAGACACAAGCGTGGTGCGCGGAATATTCACCCGATCTCATCACAAGCGAAAAATGGCCTGCATCTCCACTGGATTTCAACTCGACTTAGTCGAGTTATTAGTACAAGACACTGAAGAAGTTTGCACATTGTAGACGAAATACGCGGAGTTAAATGGAAAATACTAATTTTTCTTCTCATTTCTAGTTATGTTTATGAGTTCTTTCTTCATTAAATTTTTTAATTCCTCCTCAGTTTTCGGGACAAAATTGTTGGAGTAGATTTCACTCTTCAGGTTGGCTCAGAAATTCTCGATGGGACGCAGCTGGGGACGTTGGGTGGGTTCGCCGACTTAGGAACCACATCGATATTCAGCCGCTCCATCTCCTCCAACGATCGCTTCGAGTAGTGGGCCGACACCAGATACGGCCAGAACACCGCGTCTTCGCCCTTATGGTATTTCTTGATGAACGATGCATCTTCCGGCAGGCATTTCGTTCTAGAAATTACCCCGTTCACGGCCAGTCCGAAGCGAATGAAGAGCGGCTTTGACATCCCCTTCTCGTTGATTGTCAGCCACAGCAGCACCTTCTTGGGGAACTTGGTGTGTGAAATGAACTTCACCACGGAGCTCATTTCCTTCGTGGGGGATGTAAAATACGAAGTTCCCTGCCAGTCGTTGCCATCCAGGGTGAGATAGGTCTCGTCGTCCATCACCACCGCCAAGTCGCGATTCGCCTGGAAAATCGAGCATCTTATTCAGCCGCTGCCGCTGCGTCATTGCCTGCAGCTCCGAAACCAGTGGACGCGACTTCCGCATCCTGACATGTATGTTCGTGTTCACCAGGTACTTTTTCACTGTTTGGCCGGTTGAACCAACCTCCTCTTCAGCATTCTTTGGAGCTTTCTTTCGATGCTCTGATTGTTGTCTAGCAGTGCCAAGACGTTGTAGATGCCGGAGCGGGCATATCCGCTGTTCACAAAGTGCCGCACGATGTCCGTTTTCAACGTGGCGGAGTTTCGTTCTTTGAACGCGCACACTTCTGAACGGAGTTGCTTCACTGTTTTTGCCATCACGGTTAAAGTTCGACTGATAGAGCTGTCAAATTTTGTCTACTGACTCATGGGTGACTATGATTGATGCTGCATGGGTAGTATCGTCAGTGCGGGTGTAGGTTAACCCATGAAAAATGTGCAATTTTTGTCCATGTTATGATCAAAATGGTATATTAGCCATTTTTTGAGCTGTGGGTAGATGGGTGGAATGAAACGCGAAGATCGAGAACATATATTTTATATACGCTAAGAACTATAGAACAGATTTGACTGTTGAAGCAAATGAATGTTGTCTTAATTATACCTTGCAAAGTATTGATTAACTGAAATACAATTTTTCTTCACATTCGGACTTGGTAAATAAATTGTCAATTAACCTTGTCGATAAATTCTTCGATTCTGTAGGTAATGTGCTGTGTGCATCCCTCAGCGTTTTTAAGATTTGCGCTTTCTTGAACTACATCAAAAGTCAGCGAATTCAAGTAAATAATAGATCATGGCTCACAACGGCAAAACTTCTGCAGAAACAGGGAGCGCCGTTTGAAATCGAAATGTGATGGACTTTGTTCATTAACCATCCCACTGAAGCAGCTCCACTCAATTATTCAACAATTGACAGTACCTCTGAATCAACAACTCTTTCTCGGAGCGTGCGCCTCCGCGTGATCTTTGTCCTGTTAGTGTAAGACTGTTGCAAATTAAAAATTAAATTATGTATTTACATTTGTTCGAGTCCGTACGTCGTCGTCGTCGTCTTCGTCGTCGTTGGAAGGCTTCTGCCAGCGTCCATTACCAGTGACCGTCGCTGGAGATTAAGATTAAATGGAAATTTATTGCCTCGGTATGAGCGCGCAAGCGAAAGGGGTTCCTGGTTTTCAAGGCACCCGGAAGACCGGGAAGAAAAAGAAACCATGCCCGATGTCTGTCGGCCCAGGGGAAGGTCCAACCGTGAAACGAACGGAAATAATGTTTATTCATTTGTAAGGTTAATTTCTTTTACAACTCGGGTGCTGTTGTTTAGCTTCTCGTTTTTTTTCTCGCTTCCCTTAGTTTCCCCGCCTGCTTCGCTGGTTAAGCCTTTCGAGGTGGATGTGGGCTGTGGGAGAGATAGAGAGGAAAACGTTTTCCCACAGAAGCTGGTCAGTGGAAATTTACGAGAGGTGATTAGCGATGATAAGATGATTATCGCGGATGTTTTCATTTACCGGCGCGCGCGAGAGATGTGTCGAGATGATGGTCGGGTTGATGAAGTCGGAGATAAAGCTGCAACATTAAATATTATGAGTTCATTTGCAGGATGTTTCCAGGAAAGTTTAACTGGTGCTTTGGGTAAAGTGTAATTGATATTACCTGAAGATAGGCGTTGGTGAGAGCGTTGTGATGTCCGTTAAATTATTCTTATTCCAGCCTATTTTAATGTCGACAATCGAAACTTTTTAGCCATAAAGGTGTTTTTTTGGGATCCTTTCGCTATGTAAATTTACTCATCGATAATGATAGGGTAACTTAAATTTCCATTCCAACATCCGATTAAATCGTTGGCATGCACAACAATCAAATGCTTCAACAAAACGATACACAATATCATTTCATATGTATGCTTGTTCAGCTCCCATAGCCGCAATCAGATCAATGATAAAGTCGCTCCTTCGTGTGCTCATCCAATCTTCGCTCCATCATGAACCAAAAGGGTCAGACCCGAAAAGAAAGCAGAGCTGCTTGGCTTCCATACGCCATATTGTAGCCCGTGGCACCTCTGCAGTATGCTAAAAGAAGCCAACCATTCAGAGAGAGGGGATGGACATTCACGAAAAAAAAAATCTCAAAAGATCAATCTGATTTTTATTTGATGTTTATGCCTTTTGTTATTGCCTTTATCCTCTTTGTTGGTTTTTCTCCTGGGAAAGAAAGAAGAAGAAACATTGCGATGTTATCATGCAGCTCGAGACAGGTTTTGTCCGTTTTTGCGTTGGGTTGGATTGTATCAAACAAGAGGGATACTTTCGGTGTTTCGATTTTCTAGACTTTAATAAGACTATGCGTTTATTTATTTAAGACATTAGTCAAAATATCCTTAGGCCAATTTTATTTCGAACAATTCCGGTTCTGCAAATATATTGAAACGTGCTGTGCTGTTTATCTTCCCATATGCAGCTGGCACCCGGCAGCATCACCAATATGCTAAAATCAAGATTCGATCCGGAAAATAGAGGGAAAACAAAAGGCATCACCAATCTGCCCTTCGGGGCTCAATCTGCGAATCGAATCGAATAAATCAAGCATCGAAAGGTCATCCTGTACCAGCGGCATGTTACTTCTCCTTTCTTATCCCACCACCCATTTCTCCCTATCTATATAAATGACGAAAGTAATCTGCTTCCTTTCCCCTAACCCCCACGTCCTCACTAGGAATTCAAACGATATTGGTCCGTGCCACGGCATAAAAAATGTCCTCTCATTTTTTTTTCTACATCAAAATTTCGCCACCGGCTCCTTCTAAAATACGATAGGACTTTTCCGTATAGTCCATCGATTCTGGGAAACCGGAGCATCAATGTCGCATTATGATAATCAACGCAATTGTTTTGATTTCTGCCCATTTCCGATGCCTACTTGTGGTGGGCCATTTCCCAGAGGATATGCTTCGGACAGGACAGAAAACGGCAAAGTGATTCAGCCACTGACGGATGTTGGATATCAGTTGATAAGGTGCGGTGAAAATAAGTGATTCGATTATCGGTAATGAAAAGCTTGGGTTTTTGTTTTTTTTTTGCCAATAGCTACGGTATAAATTCCAAAACATAGGGTCATTTCAAAAGATTGGTTAGATTAGAGGTTGAATAAACTGTTATAATTCGCATATGTTTGGAAATTTAAGACTAATTTTGTATTCCTCTCGAAGATCATGGTTGTCACCTGTCGTAGGTGAAAGGGCTGATCTCCATGCAAAAGGCCTTCATGAGAGACAAAGAATATGATCAGTAGTGATAGTATCGCACTCTGCTTTCTTTAAATTGCCACATCGTAGTACGTTTATTTAAAGGCACTGAAAAAGGTGCGATACTGGTGGGTTTAGCCAGAATTCATTCTTAGACGAAGCCAGGAACAATCTAACCTTGATATCAAATACCGAGAAATGACGAAAAGTGCACTTTATTTATTGACACCATTGTCATTGATTAAACATCAAAGTCACCGCCAGAAAAAAGTGCCCACTCCACCCCAGTTTCTCCTTTTGTCAGCAAACTGTAAAATAAGTGAATGATTCTGCTTTGTTGTTTTGATGGCATATTTATTATGTTTTTTTCTTTGTCTGGCACATAAAAAACACTCGCCGGCGTTTGCGTAGTGAAAAGCGTGACTGCTACCGGCACCCCAGTGGGTCTGGGTTCAATCCCAGTCGACGTCGGTGGTTTTTCTGAGGCGAAAAAATCTGCATTAATTGTCAAAACTATCAAAACTTTCTCTTCATATCTTTCATTCTAGCCAAAACATTGTTGTTCACTCTGGTGCCTCTGCGCAGAGATGAGCGAACATCTCCTACAACGAAAACTACGTCTTCTCGAAGGGAAGCAGTTGTTGTCCTGGCTCATAGTCATGAGTCGTTAGGTAGGGGTCCAGGTGTTGGAGCTGTCTCCTGGTGTCGGTGATTGTCACCATGTGCGAAATAGGCCGACGAAAAACAAAACAATTTTTTTTCTTCAAGAACGATCAAACTATAGCAGAAACTATGCATGTCAAAATAAAGTGCCCACTTCTTATTTTCTTTTAAAAAAAAAACAAGTTGTAGATCCAGTCTGTTGAGTGATCAGAAGTTGATGTGTTCTTTTCTCGGCCTTCAACAGTTTTTGCAAACGTTTCGGCATACTCTTCACCAGATTCTTCAGGTGCTGTGGGTCAAGATCTTCCTCTGGCGTTCTCAAGAGCTGGAAAACAGTTATGTTTGTTGGTAACTCCCTGTCTTATCAACTCGTGAATCCGATGGCCCACAGATTCTCTATTGCTCAGATTCAGTTCCTGTGGGGGCCATTCCATAGGTTTAATACGGCAGGAACGAAAATGCCTTTGACTTCTTCTTCTGGGTCATTATCTTGCTGGAACACAAATTTGTTTTCCAGCCCAGTTTTAACCAACGAAACCTCCAAATTTTCACGCAATATGTCGATGGGAATCTACTGTCATACTACCATACATTTTTACCAAAGCACCAACACCTGCCCAAGAAAAACACCCCTGACACCATCAAGTCTTCCCACCATGCTTAACTGTGCCCGATATGTCGATCATGAAGCGCCTCTCCAGGTCTACGCCATACACGAGTTTGCTTGCTGTTGAACAACTCGAATTCGGACTCATCAGTCCATAAAACAGTCTTCCAATATTCTAAAGGTTTATCAGCATGTCCCCGAGCAAATTTGAGTCGTTTCGCTTTGTTGACTTTGCTAATAAAAGGCAACTTCTTACAAAACCTGCTCTTCATACCGTGTTTAGCGATCCTTCTGCGTAGAGTACTGTCCGAGATCGGTTGTTGAATCACTTCCTTGATCTCCCTGAGGGTTAACTTTCGGATTTTTCTAATCTCGAATGATTCTCGCATCTACTCGGAATCTGTTCTACGTTTCCTTCCCCCTTCCCCGGGCGATCGAAGCTACTGAACCATAGGTTTTGTACTTTGCGAAATGTTTGGTAACCGCTGCTTATGCTGCATCCACACTTTCACCACCTCGGCGATGCGATTTACCTTCTCGATGTCACGGGCAACAATATATTTTCGGATCTGCAAGTGAACTGAGTTTTACTTGCCACCGTATTATCCATGGTTATTTAGATAACTCGCAACTGAATCTTTTCTGACCGACAACTGAAATCCGTAGGAAGATCAGCAAACACTTTGGAAACGTCAAGAAAATAGAATACGAGGGGCGTTTGGATGTAAAGATTACATACACATAATACATTTTCAATTGGGAACTTAACATGACACACCAAATTTACACTACGTATGGTTCAAAAAATAAGTTTGCAAAAATGTGTAATATCCATTGCAGAAATACACATGCATCTTTATCATGCTTAGAAAAATATATGAATACGATATAATGAGTTTTTCAATGACTTCAGAGATGAAGCGTGTTCATGACAGCAAATTAGACTTTATTTTGGCGGTGACTGTACCTATAACAGTTGGTATCGTTAGCATATCCTTATTGTGCGCTCTGTTTTATCGAGAGTTGGTGAGTGTTTTGGCAATGGCTGTGAGCAACTAATAATAGAGTCCGATGCTTCTGGTGCAGAAAATTCTGCGTCTCAGTGTGTTCCGATTAAAAATTTGGTCAGGACAGTAATGCGTGTGAGTCGATCAAAGTTTTAATTAATAAGTCAAATTCTTTTTTTCAAGTTCAGTTCATAGTAATATGAAGATAGTGACCAGCTAAGCTTCCTTTTTACCGAATGCGAATTGTCGGGTCTTTTGCACGAGTCTCACTCGTCCACACTATATTAGCCGCAGAACGTCAGTTTGCCTGGAACTGTTTCCAACAACAGCTTTTGAGTCTTCTTAAGATTCCGCTTGACAATGACCGAATATTGTTCGATTGGGGAGGAGCTCTGGCCTGCAGCGGGTTCTAGTCCTTGTGCACCACTTGAACGTTTTTGGCAGCATACCACTCCATGGCCTTTTTTCCCGCAATGGCAAGATGCAAAATCCTGGTCAAAACAGAACGGAACAATTGTGTCATCTCATGGGAAAGGCAGCAGACGTTTCTGTGAGCGACCTCGCTCAGGTAAATTTCCTGGTTGACGCTTTCGGTCGCAACGTAAACGGTGCTCTTCAAGCCACAGTGGGTAGATGTCACACCAGATATTTTTTCGCGATTTATTTATCCATTTCATTCAATAATTTCGCCAAGTTGGCGCAGGAGAGCAGTTTGGATTTCCGCCATGCACGATTGCATAATCTTGATGCATTGCTTCTCTTCCTGTGGCGACATTTTGATAACTTGAATTGCTAATCTCAAAAATTAAAATAGAGGCAAGATGCTACACGCACACATCTTAAAAATGAAGAGGTGTGCAAAATTTTTAATGCGCGATGAAAGGAAGTGCATCAAGGTTAAGTCAACCAAATTTTGATCGAAACACCTTTTATTTTATATTTAAAACGTTGCCTGCCAAACGGCAGCCGTGATCGTAGCGCACCAACTCTAACATCATATTATTTAGTTAGAGATCCAGACCTTTCGAACTGAACAAAGGTCATCGAAAAGTGTTACTTATGAGACAGATGCTGACAAAGAATTAAAGGCTAAGGTTTCATGAAAAGAGTAGATCACGGAGGGACCGCTTAGGGAGGCGAGTAGCCTTGAGGCCATAAAACAATTTTTCACTATATTGGTAAAAGCTTTGCGTTAATTGTCACTTGAATAACATTAAACCCTCTCGTGGGTCTAATTTTTCTGACATGTCGATGGTGAGAAGGCGCATCTCATGATAGAAAGATGCGTACGGACCAAAATTTTACCAATGGTGAAAGTATCACATTCTAGTCGTATTCTCTAAATGCCAACGTCGTAGAACGTTTAAATGCTGGGCATTACTATCGGTTGTGATACTGGCGGGTTACACCACAATTCAACTGTTAGATTTTTACTATCAATCTAGGGGAAAAAGACTAAAAATAAACTTTCATTCATTTTCATAGCAACTTGTTATTCATCCATTTTGTTTAACCCATTTTCGCCGTTTTCCACAAAACATTTTTTTTTCGACGATATCGTATCAAAATATAAGTCTTGTGGATGCATTAATGAAATTTCAGCATTTTTAGAGGTTTTTTTGACGCTTAGAACACCATGACAGCATGTTGCGTATACGCAACACTGGCGCATTGCTCGACAAATAGGAATGCAGACATACATTTTAAGCTCAAATGGTACACACTCAGCCACACCTTGTGGATGGATAACTAGCTACAAAATAAGATTTGGCCTTTTTAGAACATGTTATCCCATTGAAAAACGACAAAAAATATAACCAGTAACTTCTAGTTTATGATTGAAATTGTTTCCATAAGACGTATGCACCAACTCATACAATGCAATTTGTGAGTTTTTTTTTTTTTCTATTGGTGTGTGCGGATTTGTCATTTTCACAGCCACTGTTGCGTATACGCAACAGCGGGATCAGAAAGCTGGGTTAATGGAATAAATAACCAAAATACCTGGTTTGTCTACATGTCACAATAGCTGAATGTAATTGCACTATTTTCTGAAAGGGGTGAATGTTCTGATTAAGGGTAACTGTTCCGACTGTTCGAAATGAAGTACACAGTAACAGAAAAGTGTAACTGAAGACTGATGATGACAAACACGTAAATTCGAAAAAGAACCCGGATGGCCCGCATAGGAAACACCATAAGAAGCAATAGAATATAACTATTCATGTGGCTTATATCAGTGGTAGTGTTAGATGAGTCATATACTATAGCATATACACGGTGTTCAACTAAGTTCGAATACAAGTTTTCATCATTGCGTAGGTATGCGCCATGTACATATTCTGCATTGGTATTGGTGTCAGCTTTAGCTTCATTCATACGCTACCGAATGTGCGCGGTGTTGACATTCTGTTAGTTGTTGTTCGTTTGTTACGCGCGATGAAAGAGTATCGGGACTTCGTAATTAAGCGTTTTTTGAACGGTGAGCGACCCGGCGATATATTCCGGCTGCTGAAATCGCATGGGGTCAAGCGGAACTTTGTCTACACGACCATCAGGCGATACCGGGAGACGTCCTCGACCAATGACCGTGCGAGATCCGGTCGGCCGCGTTCAGCGAGGACGCCACGGGTCATCAAGATCGTGAGGGAGCGAATTCGGCGCAAAAAGAACCGCTCAATCCGGAAAACGGCTGCAGATCTCAACGTTTCCATTGGAACCGCTCACACCATACTCACCAAGGACCTTGGTTTCAGGCCTTACAAAAACGTAAGGTCCATGGCGTTTCGGAGGCTACCAGCAAAAAGCGGTTGGATCGAGCTAAGAGGATCCTCTCTCGGCACGCTGGTCAGGAGTTTGTTTTTCGGACGAGAAACTGTTCGTGCTGCAGCAGCCGCACAATGTGCAAAATGACCGGGTGTGGGCGCCATCGAGGGACAGCATTCCTGAATCCAATATAAACATCCCTCGGTTCCAAAGTGCCGCGTCGGTGATGGTTTGGGGGCAGTATGCAAACGTGGTAAGCTACCCTTGGTGTTTATTGAAAAAACGTCAAAATCAACGCGGCGTACTACAAAACTGAGGTTTTGGAAAAGGTTGTTGCCCCAGTCTCCGAAGCCTCTACGGCGATGAGCACTACGTGTTCCAGCAGGACGGTGCACCAGCCCATACGGCAAATGTGGTTCAAGCCTGGTGTCGGGACAATTTAACCGACTTTCTGGACAAAACTTTGTGGCCTCCCAGCTCCCCGGACTTGAATCCTCTCGACTTTTTTGTTTGGTCCCATATGATGGCGAAGCTGAACGAATACAAGGTCAGCACTTTGGATCATTTCAAGACGGTAATTCTCAAAATCTGGGACGAAATGCCCATGCAGTCCGTGCGTGCTGCCTGCGACGCGTTCGAGAAACGTTTGAAGCTCGTTAAGGAGTACAAAGGGGGGTCATTCCAAGAGAAATGTTGTAAACGTTCCTTGTAAACATAGCTTTCAATAACATAAATCCAAAAAATAAAAAACATGTTTTCATTTTTTTTAACAAATTTTTGAAAGCGTATCGAACTTATTGAACACCGTGTAGTCGTTGTTTTCTAGATTATCTCCTTGTTGCGGTAACCTCACATCGAATCCCATCGGATAGTGAAACTCAAACAAAAGAGGAAAGCAGCCATAGTAAAAACAAAGATAAATTTCTTAAATAGTTAGTAGATTAATTGGTGGAGGAAAATAGGAGTTAAGGAATGACCAATGCAATGTAAGTTACGGAGTAATGATATATAACTAATTAAGGCTAACTTTGTTAAATAAAGCTGTTAGCGTTCAAGAATTGGATATTGTCGAGTAGCCGTTTGGCATTGGCGGATGCCAGACAATTAGTCTGGAGGGGGGGCCCGGAGGGGGCCCGAAGGATTTGCGGAGCGATGAAAGTAGCGTAATTGTTGGGGACAAGGTTATTTTTCTTGATGAATCAGAACAGGTTCAATCTAATAATTGATCTATTCTGCACCTCGGAAAGTTAAGATGCCTTAAGAGAATCGAGTGTGTAGAATACATACCGTGGATCAAATGGAGAATGTAGTTGCCATATTCGATTTTTTTTGAGGCGTCTCAACTCGACTGGGCAGTCAGCTTAGCCTTTGTGAAATGGATTTGAGGCCTGGTGCATCATCTCCCGAAAAAGCAGTCAATCCAGCCTTTCGGTCATTGAAGGAAGCGGCCTGGGAGAATTTCCTATGGGAACATTACCTCTGGGAAATTACCGAGCAAATTATCTCTGAAAAATGAATTCCTTTGAAGTAGCATCTGGAAAAAAAACCGGAAAGCAACAATTTTTGAAAAAAAAATAAGGGCAAAGATCAACTCAGGGGAAAATTGCATCTTTTGAATGGGGTCCAAAAACGGTTTCAGAAAAAGCAACTTATTTCCAGAAATAAGAAGAGCAAGAAAGATCTCTGGAAAATTGGTTAATCCGGGAAATGATGACCTCTGGGAAAAAGGATTCCTGGAAAATGACGTCTGGGACATAGCATCAGAAAAATATGGGAAATGGTCTCTGGGAAAGGCCCCTGGAAAATAATTCCAGGAAAGCATACATTTCCCGAAACAACACGAGAACAGAGATCCGTTTTGGAAGAAATTAGTCATTCCGGGATGTTGGCCTTTGAAAAAATGGCACTCTACAAAATGGCCGCTAGGAAATGAATTCTGAGGAAACGCTTTTCTTCGAAAACAGGTGTGAAACCAAATATCGAGAAATGCAATAGTTTAGAATTTGAATAATCTCTAAGGAACTGGGAATCGATGTCTAACACAATTTTTGAAATCCAAGATGGCGGCTTCCCGTTGGAATACCGTGAAAAATCGGTTTGTACTTGATGGGTACAAGCTTGTTCTTTTTATCTGTGCATGTCTTGCTACATGATCATCGTCTAATTTAGTTCAAATAAAATAATTTAATGTCCAATATATCATACTTCGGTCCATGCATTAAAGCTGCCACAATCATGATAACAAGAACAAATCATGGATGTTTGTCATCGCCAAACAGAACTAAGTCATGATTTCCTATGACAAAGCTTCCATTTCCATGACGATTGTTGTCTTTGCTACTTGTAGCATAGTTACGCAGAGCGTTTTGATTTGCTTTGGCGAATAAGGTTCATTTTTTCTATGACTTATGTTCACTGATGTAACACAAAATTTGCCTCGTTACGAAATTCGTGACTTGGAAGTTGACGAATTTCTGAACGGATCTTTTTCCGCAGGGAGTAACAATAATACTGTTTAGGAAGTACATGGTTAATAAAATGCATGCTTTTTGAGCGCATAGCGTTTACAAAATATACTGATGTTTATTGGTTCTTAAAAGTAGGAATTGTTGTGATTATATGACTCCAAAAGGCAAACTGGCGGAAAAACAAGCTTCGCCGTTTACCTGTATAGTGGGCAATGTTGGTTGGCTACCGTGCGAAAAATTGAAAAAAAGAATTGAAGGGGTTTGTGCCTTGCCCCAACGGGTGGCTACTGAAATTTTGGAACTTTCCTCAGGCTCCTAGGGCTCATCAACATGCGAGCACAGAGAGAAATAAGAGCTTGCATGTGTTAGCTCTCTCTCTCTCCCTCTTTCTGCCAGTTTTTGTATTGTTTATACTTGCACAGTTTGGCTCAAATAAGACTGGACGTTTTGTAAAATAAAATCGATAAAATAATTTTTAAATTCAAAAAATCAATCCACGAGAATATTGGAAGTGAATAGTCGATTCGGAAAATCGATTTTTTTTAAATAATATTTGCATTTTAGAAACAAATGGTGGTTACTGGAACATTCCTCCTTCCATTTTGATTTTATATAAAAGGCCTATCGTTGATCAAATTCTAATAATCTCTGTCATGGAATTATTCAAGAGCAAGTTTACAAGGTCATCTCAAGAACCAAAGCTTATGAACCTTTTCTTTAAGAATCGGCCCATCAAGCAACTGCGATGGGAATAATATTAAAACCCGTTATAATCGAGCAAAACTAATTTCTAGAACACAACCACAATTTTTGTTTCTTAAACTATCCATGCGGACTAATTGAATGGTCTGGTAACATACGAACCAAACGATCGACAAACTGGCATAAGAAAAGAAATTGAACAAAAGTAAACTTAAGACAATTTTAAAAACTTATGTCCAGCTTGAAAATCTATGCTGAAGCAACATTATTTTTGAAGTTTTTGGTAATTTGACTTTCTAGGGCAGAGCCTTCAGCATAGTCATTCCACTTTGCCATTCTATCTTTTGCATGTGTTAGAGAAAAGCTGTCACTGCGGTTGTAAACTCATAACAACATGTACACGTTTGTACATACATAACTAAAACTGCAGAATATATGCATCAGCCCACCTTGACCTCGTGCAGGAAAATCCCAAGCAGCAATAATTACGGTCATAATTCGGTCGTAGTAACTTGATTATGACTTAGCAAGTCATATTTATGTTATCTAAACCGAATGGCAACATGTGTGCTACTAGGGATGTCTTAACCAAATGTTCATTTGGATCATTTTTTTCGCGTCTATGAACAATGCTACGAACAAATGTCAGTCTGTGCGTGAATAAACGATACCGTCAATGCCAACAAGTATACGAAGAAGGTCAATCAGGTTGGGCGATGAGCTAAGGAGAAAACTGTCAAAATATTAAAAACACCGTTAGGCGTTATCATATTTCTCCTTTGCAAGGGTTGATCGAAATCGATCAAACTGCTTGCGTTCAGTAATGTGGAAAAATCTCAAATTAATAGAACATCGATTTCATATTTTAAAAAATGATGTTGTCTTAACATCGAACAGAAAAGATCAGATAAAAAATCGATTTATCGAGGTAAAAATATCGATTCTGTCAATATCGCATCGAAGCATCGCCCATTCCTATGCTCAAAATGCCGTCGAAACAAGAAGCACGACAGCCAGCGCTGCACAGCTCTAAGAACCGCCCAGAAATATCGGCAAAAGGGTACAGGAATTTTCAAACCGAAAATGTTGCGGCATTTGACCTGCAAGCAGGTAGTGGTCAAATCAGCCGAAGCTATGGGCGCAAAAAAAGGACTTTATTCTCTTCATCGAGGCCTTCTACAACAAAGATTCACTGAGCCAACAGGCTGCCGCCAAAAAGTTCAACTGCTCTCACCAGGATATCTGCAGCACATTCAAAAGAGTCTGAATATAGTGCTGAAAGGAAACAAAATCACAAAAATGCACCAAGAAACAAATTTTGACGTTGAAATACCAATGCCGTTTGTACGAGCCCAATGCTCGCTTGCCATGTCTCCGGAGGTGGTCTGCTCGGAGTCCCTAAGATGGAGTTTATCGGATTCCAATACGGTAGTCAGATACGTAAAAACAGCGGACGCCTGCTGCTTCTTGGACTAGACGTTTTCAACTCCTGTATGTTTCTGACTATCCTGCTTATTACTAGGTACATTTTTATCTCTAACGCAGTGTAGGTGTGGTGAGTTTCTAACCTCTAGGTAAATTTTGTATACGTAGGAAGGCTTGGTATGTATAGTAAATGTATGGTGGTGGTGATAGGGGTTCCTAAGATAGTGTAATAAACACAGTTCATTTTCTTCTTTTAAAGTTTGATTTCAGGTTTTAGTATCGCGCCTCGTACACCGCTGGTTGATACAAAATTATTGCCTGAAATGTTTTTGTTTTGGACGACGCAACTTATTTCCTTTTTCCAAAACGCACACATTTACAGAAACGATCGATACTATCTCAATGGATGGTTCCTGCATCTCTGAACAAAAAATATCAGTTTGAACAGAAAGGAGGGAGGTATTTCTAAGCCATGGTCTCAAGCCCTTTGGATTGTGCAGTCAATGCAGAGATGAATACCAAAACATGAATGTTTGAAGACTTATTTATCCTGTTTCTACAAAAACATCATGGAGATGGACAATACATGTTTTGGGCCGGATAATGCAACAACGCTTTTCGTTGAAACACACGAGTCGCTCCTAAATCCCACATTTTGTACCCAGAAACCACAACTCGTCATATCTGCCTCAGTGTCTCCCCAATCGCTGGAATTTCTTCGGGATTTTTGGGCTCCCTGGTTTACACAAGCAAATAAATAGAGAGCCACGGAGTGCGAAACAGTTGAATGCTTGAATTAAGAGATGCACTCGCAAAGTTGACATGAAGGCATCACGCTCCTGTTCGGACATCAAACAAGAAGCTTCGGGCCGAACAGCCTATTATTATGGACAGTTTTCAAATGTTTGCTATTTTTTTTCAACAATGGACAATGTATCTTTGTTCGCAACAAATCAGATTTTCTTCAGGAATGTTCGTCTATTTTGACAGCTTGAGAAAAAAAATCAAAATTTTGAGTTGCCACCCGTTAATGCTATAAATAAACCACTGGTTTCTGTCAAATAGTTAAGCCATGAATGAACACGGGAGTTCATCTGTGTCGTCTTCGAATATGAAAATGAAAACTAAACAACATGATTTTCAATATCAGTCATAAAGACGCACATCTTCGTAGCTAAATTCTCGTCTCTCATTGTCCACAACCTCCTGAGAAACAAGTCTTCTACACGGCTTATCATCTCTGCCATCGCACGAGCCCCATCGGTGGTTAAGACGTGCTTGAATGCTTGGTTTACTACGTCAGACCAGTTTGCGATGAGTTCCAACAAATTGTTACTAACAAAAACCACATCCGTCCCCGTTCGTTGGATCGTTTTTGTGGACCCGACAATTTCTCTCAATTTCATGGAATTTAACAGTTGACCTGAACCGGCTGCCCCCCACGAGGATTACGAAAACCCCAAAATGAAAATCACTGTAAACCACCTGCATGGCTTGGACCAGCCAACATCTCATCCACTCCCTGCCGGACCAAAGCCGGGCATATTATATCCGTTAAGGTGCAATAAAATTAATTTATGACGGTACTACATAGTAAACCTGCCATCTTTTCTCCGGCGGCCTGGCTCCAGTCGTTTGGATCCGGACGCTCAATCATGGGCTCACTCTTTAAAAGTTCATGATTTTTTGTTCCCCCAATCCCAACAACGGTCCCGGGTCTCTAGCAGTAAGAGAAAGAAAGCGAACCATTCCGAGCTAATCCTTTCTACCTTTAGCCACCGATTTTCGCACCCCCTCCCTTTGACCTCCTCGCCTTAAACCCCTTACCTGTTTGCCAGCAGGTGGATTGCATTTCTGAACTGGGGGAGCAAAGCAGAGCAGCGATTCAATATTCCGTTGATAAATCGTTTAGTGGTCGCCAATTTTCGTCCATCCACCCACCCGCCATCCAATCCGACGACGACGATGATGCGACAGGTATCAATCTGCTTTGATTTCGGCGATTGCGACAAGGTGCCCGAAATATTATAAAGGTTGAAAGAAATCGCGAGCGGAAACGACGCCGACGCCGTGAGATATCCCCCCGCTTGCCGTAGCGAGCTCCAACGGATGGATGAATTGGAAGAAAATGATGGATGCGATGGGGGTGGGGGAAAAACCCCGATTGAGAAATGAGAGCAATAGCAATATTCCCTCTGTTATTTGCCAAACCTCCCCTCATCGTGTCGATGTTTCGATTTCGAGGGGGTGGTAAGAAATCGTTACGCGATTGGGGAGCGATGAAAATGAGTTTATTAAATTGAGAGTGAGGAGTTGCCTCAAGAGCTTGGAAAAAAGGTGGGTTGGGGCAGAAACAAATCAAGGGACACTTGGCGGCGATTTGTCATGGTTGTTTTTCACCGCGATTCACTTGAATGGAAGAAAACGTGGTTCTATGCTAAAGATTTGGCAAATAATTGCGAATTCTGACTAACACCGAAGATGCAACCGTGGCGTCGTAAATCGCGGTGAACAATACCCTGGCGACCGACGACGCTGTGGTTTTGATTTATGCTTCCATCTCGTGGCTGCTTTAGGTGATTATCTTGTCTGTTTAGCGCCGCATGAAAAAGGCATTTCACTCATCAGGGTGACCGGGCGCGAAATCCCGACCAAACCCCAGCGTCTGGTCGAATAATTGTGCCGCCGCATAGAGTCAGAAGGGGTTATCGGATCGGATGAATGTATGCCCAGCCAGCCGCACAAATGCACCGTCCGCCTCGACAACAATCTTATCGCCACCTGATGGTCACATTTCGGCAGCATTGTGTGCACGACCAGTTCACGAGCACCTCCTTCAACATAATAAAGCAACTAATCCACCGGCTTAAGCCCCTAAGACCCGGGCTTTCCAATGATATCCCCATCGGTCGGGCTGTTTTGCCAGCCCAGCGTTAGAGAAAGCAATTAACTACACCCAACTAAATTTATTCCTGTGTTCCACCACTTCAGACCAACAGCCGTCGCCTCCTTTTCAACGCCCACCGACCGTCCTTCTGATTGCTCCGTAGTTGGCAAACAGCACCGTTTCTGCTCCGTCTGCCAGGCTTTCTTCACGAGGCGCGAGAAAGACAATTGTCATTACCTGCAACACTTCGCTCCTGGTAGAGCGCCACGAAGTTGAAGCCCGGCAGGTGCTAATCCTCCTCCAGCGTCCACTCCGCCCCATTCGGTGATGATTCCTTGCTGGGTGGCATTATTTGTCACCGGGGCACAGTGGACCAGCATCTGATTCGTTTATCAATCAGCGGATCGAGGGGAAATGCACGAGCCTTGCTGTTTTGTATATTGTTTTTCGCACTGATTGAAGGAATAACTGATCATGCTGGCTGCATGGGAGGGCTTATTAAGGAAAATACCAGGAAATCAGTGGTGAGCCAAGCGCAGATTAAAGGCGTGTCAATCAGATGAATAATTCTCAACTGGTTAAGGTTTGGTACGGCTGGTTGCACCAATAGGGCTGTTCATAAACCACGTAGGACAATTTAGGGGGGAGGATTTCGAAAAAGTCTACGTTTGTCTTTGATGGGGGAGGGGGGTATACTGTAAGTCTACGTAGACCCTTTTTTCTCTCTACAAAACGATATTCATACCTCCTCCACGCAGAAGAAAATACTGAATAATAAACATATTCCGGGTAAATCCAAACATAAAATTAGTTTATTTTACCGCAAACATAAACTTATCTCTTCTAATATATTCTATGTTTAAACCAACCATAGTAGCACCCTTTGTTGCCATTCGGTTGAGATATTATAAATAGTACTTGTTAAGTCACAATCAAGTCACCACAACTAATAAAGCCTGAATGTGCTACATGGGAAGTGACAGCGATGTTTGAAATTAAATCATATTATGTTTATTTTCATCATATTAATGATACGATTACACGTACAAATTTTTGATTTTACTGGTAGCTTTCTGAATTTAATTTATTTATTCTATGAGTCTTGGTTATCTTACTAATCGATTAAGCTTAAATGCTAACATGTTCCAGTGCTTCAAGAAGGTTGCTCAGAGATGCACTCACACAATTTCGAGCCCTGAAGTTTGTTAAAATTGAAACAATACATCAAATCAGTATGGCAGCCAATTAAATAATGGAGAATAACATCCCGTTC